>JAWNNJ010001414.1:0-37038 GCA_035045125.1 Hypselothyrea guttata
TAGACTCTTTTACTTTTTTAAAGTACAGAGTCTAATAAAATTTAAAATTTACGAAACTTTTTTGATTATGAAATTAAATTAGTCAAATATTTATTTAATTTTAATTTCCGCGTGAATTTATAAGCATTTTTAAAACAGCAAAATAAAATATAAAAAATAAATAAATATAAAAATATTATAAAATATTTTAAATATTTTTTTTATATTCCATGGATTTAGAATCATTTCGAAATATAATAAATTGTAAAATATAAATACGTAGACACGTACGTAAACACGTAGAACATTTTTATATTTATTTAAAAAGCAAAAAACAAAAAAAAATAATAATTAAAAAAAATAATAATACAAAATAATTTTATATAAATACTGCCAGTTTAAATTTATGTATGTATAAATGTGTATATTATATATTGCTACTGAGTCATTGATATAAGCTTAATTTCTGCGTGGATTTATGGGCTTTCTGCAAAAAAAGAAATAATTCTCAGATAGCATATAGCCTCAATAGAGCTTGTAAATCCCTCACACAGCTATCAATATTCTTTTGATTGATTTATAAGGTTTTAATCGGTGCTGATCATATTTCTCTCGCTCTGGGGTTTATTTCCATTACACAAGATTAGATTATAGACATTGTTTATTGCAGTTTTTTATTTTTTCTGCGCCAAGGGGTTTACTGGTAGTATTATATTATTATTAGCAGGAGGAAATATATGATATTGGAACAGGTTAGTTCTCGCTCTCACGTGAACGACACAACTTTAGATTAATTCCCGCAATTTTATTTTTTATAGCTGCTTAAATCAATCAGATAAACGACGAGCTTTTGTTCAATAATACGACTGACAGATATCCTATAAAAATATTAATATTGTTAGAAAGTTGCAGAATATCAATAGATTCCCTGCTCTTGCAGAAAAATTCTTTATAGAAATCAATAAAATAATTATATAAAATTAACATTTTCTTTTTGAAAAATAATTAATACACATTTGCAGGGTATTTGAAGTCGTTAACTCGCCTTATGTAACTTGCAATATCTTAGCATATTGTTTTTATTTTCAACTGCACCTTTGATTGGTGTTTGCTAAATAAATCTTGACATTATGTACAGTCAAGTAATAAATCACAAAAAGTAAATGTTAGTTAATTAAAGTACCTAGAAAATAGATTTCTATATAATTGAAGATCATTGAAAAAATAATTGAAAATTAAATACAGTGAACACAAAAAGTAAATGAAAAAATAAAATAAAATAAAATAAACAAAATGTTTTAAAAATAAATGTAAACAGAAAAATCTCAAAAATAAAGTGAATAAAATAAAGTCAATATAATTCAATTAAATAAGTAAATAATTATATAGATAAAGTATCTACGAGTTTAGATTTTGTCAAATAAATAAAGTAAACTAAATTAAATTAAATTAGTAAGTAAATATCTAGCCAAAGTATCTGCGAGTTACTTGGCAGTTATTAAAATATTTGGTCGCCATAAATAAATGCTAATTAAAGCGCTAGCAGAAAAGTATCTTTCAGATACAAGGTGGCCCCTGGGCGCTCCGGTATGCGATGAAAACGAATTCCCTGGATGACATAACATATTCTAATAGGCGCAAAAATATCTTCTAATTAAAAGAAATTGCTGAACATGTCTGCCGAATAGCTCAACAATTTCTGCAGATACTTTGAGTGCGGCTTGAGATTGGCTTTTGCGTTGATGAGGCTGCAACAAGATGCAAGATGGAAGCTGCTAGTTGCAAGCTGAAGCTGAAGTTGAAGCTGAAGTTGTGTGTGAGCTGCGCGCGCATTTAAAACAAGTTCAAGATGCAAACAATGGATCATTATCCAGCTACAAAAAGGCAAAGAGGCAAAAGCAGCAGCCGAAGCAGAACAGATACAGATACAATCGAGACCAGGCAGCATTCCCATAGGTTACACGAGCTGCCTGTCCAAGCGCAGACCCACAACCAGACTCGGATCCTCAGTCGGAGCCTGAGTACACCGAAAGAAAAAACGTAGTAAGTTTAACTATACCGTATTTGAATTAAAAATTTATGGATATCTATTGTTAACTGGACATTGATCATATTTAAATAAATTTATTTAAAAATGTTTAATTCGACTAGACCCATAGTCGAGTTCAAAAAAGAATTATAATACTTATGAGAAAAAAATCTTTTATTACTCACTTACTTCTATTATTTTAGATCAAATATATTTATATTATAATTTTGATTATTTAATTTATTTCTCATGTTATAATAATTTTTTGAAAAATAAATAAATCAAACTTTTTCGTATTTAAAAATTTCCATATTTAATTTAACTATTTTCATGCTTATATATTGAATACGATTGTACTTAAATTAAGTATGTTTACTAGGCCTTTTTTTTCTGAGTGTAGTAGCCTGAGTAGGAGACTGAGACTCCGAGGGAAGAGGGTCATCGGATCGTAGCTTCGATGGCTCTTGTTGTTTATTGATTACACGCTTTTTGGGGAATGCGATGCGATGCGATGCATTGCCAATGCCTGCACAGGGGCGGAGCAGGGGCAGAGTGTTGCCAGAGAGGGGTTACCCAAAAGGGGGTGGGGGGAGGGGAGGAGTTGCCATAATGGTGCGGATGCCAGCGGCTGCAACATGCGCCTGTCATGCGATCGCCGCCAGAACATAACATCCATTACAGCGACGATCGAACTGTCTCCCTCTCGCTCTCTCTCTCTCTCTCTCTCTCTATCTCTATCTCTCTCATCCCTCTCTTTCTCTATCTCCCTCTCTCGCTCTTCGCGATTGCCATGGCGATTGCGATTGTGCATCGCTTCGGTTCTGGTTCGAGCAATATGAAATTCAATGCCACATTTGCAGCATGAACTAGAAAATAAGTTAAGGAAATTACAGGGTAGGGCATAGTCGACTAGCTTCATACGCTTTCCATAGAAAAAGTCACGTTTGTTCAATTTCTTCCCATAAAATCTGAAGCTGCAGCAAGAGCTTTAATTTTAAATCTTCAATACAAGCCTTAATTTTCTGCAGTTATATAAATATTTAAAAAACTTAAAAATATATTATATTCAAATATTGAATTTAATTCTATATTATTTTATTTGTTTTTTACTTGTTCACATTAAAAAACTGTAAGCTTATATTAAAGCTCTTTTGAGTTGCCGAAAAATCAATTATGCTAAAAAGAACTAACAAAAATATCTCATTAAAATAAAGCTCTGCAAAATCACAACTGTTAAGTTCAGCAACAAACTAAAGCTTTATTTATTTATTGATTGATAAAAGCTTCAAAGCTCAAAAAACAAAGCTTGATTTAATAAAAAAGAGCTTATCTAAATATCGCTTTTAAAAGAAGCTCTTCGTAAGCACAAGCTAATCTTTAGCAAAACTTTAGCAAAGCTTTATTTATTAAATATTTTAAAAAGCTTGAAAGCTCAATAAACAAAGCTTCGTCTAATTGAAATATATTTAAAGCACAAAATAATAATGTATTATATTAAATATATGTTTATAGTTATTATATATTCTCTTATCAATATTGGCTAGTTGAGTTTCGTAGGAATGTCACCACCAATTACATATAGCCGATATACCCGGTTCTCATTGGGGTATAAAAGGTAGCGTAGAGTTCTATGCCCAGCCTTCTGTGCGCATTTAAATACAAAATATCAAAATTAGCATTTGTAACAATGGCGAATTGGCCGCAGAGAAATAATGGAACTGACCTGGCATAACCATTGCGACGACGATCTCCGGGCATCGCAGCTCGGTTGCAGCTGAAGTTACCACGAGCCTCGTAAATCAGATGGGGCTGTGGTCTATGCTGGGGGCAAGGTGCATGCCACTTGGAGCAGGGGGAGGTGGGAGGAGGGGGCGTTGGGGGTGGCTGCCTGCCACGACAATTGCACCAAATTCTGCACTGGCATTGCCAATGGTCAATGTGTGATGTCGTCTGTGACGACGACAGCGACGACCACGACGACGACGGCGACGACGTTGGCGACAACATTTACTACACTCAGAAAAAAATCATATCAAAACATCAAGAGAGTAATATCCGGAATTTACTTGATCTGAAAAGGAAAGTTATTATATCAAAAATTCGTCCAGTAACTCAGTATTTGTTGATCTCAAGATCGATTCAAAATTTGTTTAAAATTATATTAGATAGCTTTACCCAATTTTCATTTAATCAATTAGGTTAATTTTTAAGTAATTTATAATTTTATATATTTTTTTAAAATTTTTTTAAATTTAATTTTCATGCAGCTAAGATCGTTTTAAATTTTTTTTAAGTAAGTTACCGTATCTTTCTTGTATTTATGCTCAATTGTCTAGATTTATTCTTAAATGAATCCTAGATGACCAAGTAATCCAAGTAGTCCTACTTTTAAGTTCGTTTGAAATGCTTTAAGTACATTAAAATTTATTTCAATTTTTTTTTGTCACAATTTAAGTTATGCTCTATCCTTAATCTATATTTATTTTTTCTGAAAATAATTCTGTTATTTCTTAAATTGATCCTGAAATATCTAACCCAATATAAAGTAATTTCAAGGTTCTTCAGAATTTCTTGGTTATGAATACGCTTCAAATATTTTAAGCATATTAATGATTATTGGAAATCCTACATTTCTGAAATAAAATATTTCCCTATTTGTTTTTATTTTGTTTGTTCTTAAATAAATCTCGAAATAGTAAGTAAGTCTTAGGAAGATCTTTTTGAATTGATCTTAAAAATTTAAGAAAGTTTCAGTCTTTTTTTCTCTGAGTGTAGAACGGGAGCAGGCTGCAGGAGAGGCCCACAGGAGGAAGGAACATCGCTCGCCATTGGCTTTGGCTGTTGAGGCCAATCGGCCGTGACTGCAGCGACAGCTACAAGAGCAATATCTATGGCAACAGCAGCAACATCAACAACGGCAGCAACATTTATTGAGATCAGCATTCGAATTTCACATTCTACATATATTTCTGCTCGCTCTGCTTTTTTTGTGTTTTGCTTTTTTTTAGCTACTTTCAAGCCATATTTGCAGCTAAGGGCACAAGTTTGGGTTACGTTTGTGTTGTAAGCTGCTGTTGCATCTGATTCCTTCTTCATTTCATGTTGCAACAGCAGATTTTGAGTGCTTTTCAGTTATTTATAGAGATATATTCTTGGGTTAGATACTTAGATCGTCTCATGGAAGTATTTGTTGTCGTTTAGAGATTTTTAAATGAGCAACGATTGATAGAAAAACTTGTCTTTTTTTCATGAAGAATTCTACAATTATGATTTTAGATATATTAAATTTGTTTTAGGAAAATTTTACCTTTAGAAGCTCTTTTTCATAAAGATCTATACTGTTCCTATAGAATAAATATCTTCCAATAAAATTCCTCAAAAGAAATCTAAAAAAATTCAAACCCTTACACCAAAGTTTATTATTTTTTTATGGCTCTTTCCTAAGGAAGTTGCTTTCCACTGAAAACAAAATATTTTCTTCCAAGGTTTCCTTTTTTCTTTTTAAATCTTAATTTTTATTGTAGAAAAAATTGGTTACTTCTTAAAAAAAAAGTCTTGTAACAACAAGGAATTTTTTATTCGAATTTTCCTGTGCATTTTCTATATATTGCTTCCTTCTATGTTAAAATAAAAAAATTCCCACTTTAACTGCGTTACAAATTAGTATTTGAAGTTAATCAAATTCAATTTGTTTTCCCAACTACAACGTCAAGGCATTTTCCAGCTCCGATTCGGAAAAATGCAACTTCTGTTCAGTTCGTGATGTGGAAACAATTTGGTGAATGTATTTTCCACGATATGCAATCGAGCGTATCGATTAATATCAGATCAATCGTAAAAATAACAACACTACACCCAAACCTATCGCAATTGGAATGATAAGCGTTCGGCATTTGCTGCAAAATTAGCTGGAAAATGCCTGGTAGAGAGAGGGGGGAAAGCGGGGGAAATCGTTGAAGAAAAATTAAGTAGCGCTAAGAAATTAACCCGCAGGTCCTGTAGCTATGGAGTCTCTGCTGTTGGACCGATAAAAGCGATCTCATAAACAAAGCCAATTTGGAAGCGGGCAATGAACATGCGCCTGGAGCCGGCAGGGTTGCGGCCAGAGTTGCCACCACAGCGCACAATCTGCGGTCCGTCCACACACAGAAGCAGCTACTTTAAATGAACAATTTTATTTTTATCCCGCAAACAAATCTTGCAAACGAAATGTTTTACAATTGGCCATCGAGGCCGCGTTGCGATTCCACGAGTTCCACACACACACACAGAAATACACACACATACATATATAGATTTATATATATATATATTTGTATATATATATACTCTACACACTCCTCATAGTCTCGGCAGCCGGTGCAGCCTGAGCCGGCATCTCCGTTCCGTATTTAAGCAACATTATTGCCAAATCGTGACCATAGTTCCATGAAACTGATATGGAACAGCGGTTGTCCGCCTCAGCCTCCCCCCCCCCCTCCCCACTCTCCCCCTTTTCCTCCTCCTCCCAACTCTCCACACTCCACACTCCACTCTGCCCACTTCCCGGTCACCTGACCCCGCTGCCACGCCTACCCTGCGGCCACAAGCGCCTGATGTGGCGCTGCAAACTGAACTCTACACCTCAGCACGCCGGTACACTCGAAAAAAATACAGACAACAAATATTTCTATTTCAATTTTGACAAAAAATTATATAATCTAATAGTATCTACAGTAAAAGTATCTAAACGAATTTTTTTTACCAATATTGGCCCTAAAATCTAAATTTTTCGACTAAATGCTGTCATGTTTGGTTTCTTCTGCATCATTTTGCAATACAATTCGTTTAGGGATCAATTCTAAAGATTTAAACAAAATTTTTTTTTCCCGAAAATTTCATATTTTCTCAAGGGGTAGAGCTTAAAATTTTAGCAAAAAATTTCAAATATTTTTATCTTTTATTTATCATTTAATTTTAATTTAGTGCTCAAATGATTCAGAAAAATCCATACCGCTTGAAAATCGGTTGAGTTTTGGTAAAGTTATGCGCATTCAAAGTTCAGCAAAAAAGGATTTTCTAGTTAGAGTATTGAAAATCCCGCAATATTTCTTATATAAGCTCTAAAATCTAAATTTTTTGACCAAATGCTGTTATGTTTGGTTTATTCTGCATAATTTTGCAATAAAATTCGTTTAGGTATCAATTCTTATGATTTTAAAACAAAAAATTTTTTTCCCAAAAATTGAATATTGTTTTTTTTTTGGGACCTCTTAAAATACATATTTGCAAAAAATTAAAAAAAATTTTTTTATTTTTCGCTTAAATTTTACTTTCGCACTGAAAATATAGAGAAAAATCCATACCGTTCAAAAATCGGTTGAGTTTTAGTGAAGCTATACGCATTCAAAGTTTAACAAAAATGGATTTGTTCAATTAAGAAGTGAGAATCCCCCCCCATGATAACTATATTGTTACGACTATCGATTGTTTGCAGCCTTAGTACAGTACGTATGCCAAGCCCGACTGTATGTATACCCTCTATGGTAACACAACCACAGCTCGCGCTGCGCGCTTATCTGTACCGTATATTTTTTTTCTCACAATAAGATTTATTGACAGTTTAATTTAAGTTTAGTTCTTCAGCTTTTAATATCAGTTAAATCTTAACTGAATTTTAGTAAAATATCTTGTTGGAAATTATTTATTTTATTTATTTATTTTTCGCTCAGTGTATTTGTTGTCTCTGCATGCGTCCCCCTCTCATATTTGCGCTGTGTTGTTTGCCGTACAAATTAAATTAAGTGCAAAAATGTTGCAGCATCGCAGCCGCTGGGCATCAAGCGCACATCATAACGGTGCTCGATGCCACGGCTGACACATGCCACTCCCCCCGCCCCTCACTGCCCACCAACTTCTTGCCACCTCACCGCTTGCCACACGCTGCTGGACTTAAACGCCATCTTTCCAACATAATTTGGCATTTTTTCATTGGCGACTCCATCTGGCTTGGCAGCAATTGCTGCTGGGCTTGCAGCAGTCGCAGTTGCAACAGTTGCAGTTGCAGCAGCAACTGTTGCCGCTGCAGTGGCAATTGTTGCTGCCAGAGTCGCATATGCTTAACTTGAAATCGATCGATCGTAAATTGCCTGCTTACCAAGTACTCCGCGGCATGTATCGACTTTTTATAGATTTTCCTGCTGCTGCTGCTCGTGGCCAAAGCCAAACTAATGCCCACTGTATTTTCTTGTTGTTTTTCTCGTTTTTTCCCATTTTCCCATTGTCCAATGCTCTTTTGTTTGCTTTTTCTGTTGCGGCAGGCGCAGCTGGCGTTTGCATTTGCAGTTGCCATTGGTCAGCGTCAAAAAGAAAATTTTTGCGCATTGCAAAGCCAAGTCGCTGGGGGCCAAAATCCATATGAAATCACTTTGCCTCGGCCAACTGAAGTTTGGCTTCTGGCGGCGGCAAATTATTTGGAATTAGCTGCATTTCATTAGCTGTAAATTTATTAAAGTAATTAAAACAGTTGACTATTTTATTGAGCGCATTTATTTGATCTACTGTATGTTTTATTATTTATTTTATTAGTTAAAAGATTTCACTTAAACAATACATTTTTATACGTATTTTTTAAAATTTCTATAAAATTAAATTTGTATAATTTCATGGCAAATTTTATTTAAATATTAAGCTGCATATATTTTACACAATTTATTTATATATTTATATTATTTATTTCAAATATACGAAATATGGAAAATGTTCATTCAAAACTATATTTGTTTCATAATATTTATTTGAATTTTTTAAACTCAATTTTGTTTTGTTTATTTGCAAATCAAATTTTATGAATTTTTAAATGTATAATAACAAAAATAAAAATGTTATAGAGTATATTTTTTTAGTCTAAGTATTGTAGTGTAATCGAATAAATTAGCAGCTAATCGCTAAATACTAATAAATAAATAAATAAATAAAACAGCATTATTTTACAAAAATTTACTTATAAATGTTTGTTTACTTAATTAATTTTTGTTGAGAAAAAAAAAACTGCTCTTATCCTATTTTTACTAAGCACATTTTAGCTTAATTTTGTTGTTTATTTTTATTTTATCTAAACAATTTTATAAATGTTCTTATATTAATAGATTACAATTTATTAAGCAGGCTTTTGAATTTAAGGAAATATTGACTATTTTATTTATAAAATTTTTATTTTATAAAATTTCATTTATACATATCGTACAATTTTACTTAGATATTTTATATACTTACTAAATTCTAAGTAGGAAAACTAGCTTTCAGTCTTTAGCTTTATTTCATTTAAAATATTGCTTTCTAGCACAAATAAATTTCTTGCTTCAAAAATATGAAGTTTATTTTAATTTTATTTAAAGGGTAAATTAGGTTTTATTGATTTACTTGCATTATTTGATACAAACATTTTAAATATTTAAAAAACATTTTATTTTATTTATATAAACGTTGACTATTTAATTTCACAAAAATCCATTTATAGATTTTATTTAATTTGTTTGCTAGCTTTCAGTCTACAGCTTTATTGCAATAAATATTTGCAATATTTCTAGCCCAAACAAATAACTTTAATTTAATGCCCAAATAATATTAAATTTACTTTTACAAAATGCTTAAAAATGTAGCTATTTGTCATCTGAAAAAACGGCGCAATTGAACCCTGACATCGACGCGTGCTGACACGTGAGGCAGGACAACCGACAACGGCGCACAGAATCCTTCGAGGGGTTTTGGGAGAATGAATTCCAGGCAATGAGCACAAATTGTAAGGAAAGCCACAAGCTTCCGTTCGGCTGCCAAGCAAAATAAAATAACAAAAATCATAAATTCAACTCGTATATATTGTGGGTTGGAAAAATCCAAATCCGAATCCGAATGCCAATCCAGATGCAAGAACCAAATCCATGTGCTGGAATCAAGCTGCGGGAGGCAGTTGAAGGAAAAGTCACAAATAAAAGAAAAACGCTGGAAAAACCTACAGCGAACTCAAGTGAATTGCAGCTAAGTGAAGCGAGAGAGAGAGCGACAGAGAGAGAGAGGGAGAAAGAACGACGAAAAATGCCGAAAAAAGAATTTTTTCGTCTATTTCGATGGCAATAATTCAAAAAATGAAGACGGCTCCGATAGTCATAAATCTGTCAAAAATCCATTTCTTCCATTTATTCCCAACAACAGCTTGGCATGGCGTTTCCTTTCTTCAAGTGTGCATGTGTATCTGTGTGAGTGTGAATGGGTGTATGTGTGTGTGTGTGTGTGTGTGTGCTTGCTAAGCGTATCTTTCAGATACATAAACTGGCACTTCAAAAAAATGAAATACTATGGCAGGAGCCGAGTTCAGCGTCGCCGTCGTCTTTAGATACATTTCACTGGCTTTGGGGTTTTTGAAGATGTTTGAGGCAAGAGAGAGAGAGATGGAGAGAAAGAGAGAGATAGAAAAAGAGAGAGAGAGGGGAAGAACGCTGCACTCGATGTCAGCAACAAAAGTCACACTAGCTGCCATTGTTTGTTGCCTCCAATTCAGTGCAGGCAGCGTTAACTGTAACGAAAGCGAAGCAAAAGTATCTACAAGATACGCTTGCCCCTCCCCCTCTCCATCTTCACTCTTCTCCCTCTGGCCGGCAACCCGTAGAAATTGTTATATATATAAATACATGTGGAGAGAGATGATGGAAAGCAGCCATCGCACCATATTTCAGTCAATTAGAACTGTCATAATTCATTCTTCGGAGTTATTTAGTTGCCCCGCGCTGTCCCCTATCCACCTCTCTTTCTTACCATCCCTCTCTCTCTCTCTTTATCTCTCTAGCCTCGCATAGCATCCAAATCCCCAGACCAGACGCCTTTCTTTCTATATCTGATAATTTATGGTTTCGCCCATGACGAGTTCCAGAAAATTAAACAATTTTCCTCTATGATTTCCAACAGAATTTTATTTTCAAATAACCACATGCATGGTTATATATCTGTGTGGAAATCATAAAAATTTTGAATTATATAATTTGGTTTCCTCTAGCATAAGTATTCAGTTTATCTGTATAATATGCTGTTTAACTAATAAGTTGTGATATTAGAGCAAATTAAAAGAAAATTGTAGCAGATGCAATTTAATTAGATATTTATTTTTCTAAATTTAATAAAATAAACGTTTTTAAAATTAAAAGAGAATTATTTTTACCAAATAAAAAATTTTATTTTTAAAGATTTTTTTAAGTGTATTGCATGTTTTTTTAGATTTTCATGATTAGGGAATTTTAACGATTTTAAGAAAATATTTAAGCCGATTTTCAAAAATTAATTTTAATAGGTGAACTACACATATTAAATTTTATTTTATTCTCATTACATTTTAATAATTGTGTTTTAATTTAGTAGTCATTAATACATATTATTATGATTATTAATGAAAAGTTATTAATAAAACAAATTTAATCTATTTAATTTAATCTTATACAGCTATAAGCTATATAGCTATACAGCTATATATATATACAGCTAAAATTTGAATTTAATACGATTTTAATTTAATTCAACTTTCTAATATGCCCAAATATATTTAATATTTGCAATCAATAATAATATAATTATTATTAATCAGTATTAATCAATAATTAATCATTAATATCGATGAAAATCGTTTTGGTTATCATTAAAAAATAAAAATCATTTTTATTTTGTTAATTTTCAACTGCAGCATTCATGAACTTTGCTAGCTCATAGTTCTGTGTTATTTCTTGGATTTTTATTTGGATGGTATTGCCAACAATTCGCTTAGTCATTTGACTTTCATCATGGCCATGTTTGAAACAACAAACGCCGCCATTTTGTTGGCCAAAGTCCTCCATGTTTCGACAATTGCTAATAAAGCTGCAAAATTATGATGCAATTTTGCGTTGAGGCAAAATTGTGCGCGCCATCAAAGTGCAGCTAATTGTGTTGAGTAATAAACCACGCCCATACGCCCACACACACACACACACACACACACACACACACATGCAGTACGAGTTTTTGGCTAATTTCGCAAACGCACAATTTTCACTTAAGTACACTTAACATAAATTAACTCGCAATCATTAAATTTCTTTTAAAAAATAATTTCCAATTGCATTACAGTGTAGAGAGATGGGCGTTGGGGGCAGGGGCGTGGCCGGTACATGGCGCAAGTGGTAATTGCCATTAACGCGAAATAATTTCTGTGAAAATCGCAATAAGAACGACAATTCCAACACATGCACAGGACACAAATTGCAGGACAATCATCAAGCCCAATGGCCGTCGACGTCAGCGTCGGCGTCAACGTCAACGTCAGCGTCAGCAGCGACTGCACTGCCCATTAGCGAGCGCATAAAATGCAGCCCTGGCAGAGGGAAGAGTGGGGTAGGGAGCGGGGGGAAGCGCCACTGAAATCCACTCAAATGAATTTGTATTTCCCTCTCTGTTTGCATTTGTTTTTAGGAATTTTGCTAAATTCTTCAATTTTAATTTTAGTATTATATAAAGCTAACGCTTAGAATTTTTGATATAACGAGACAGATTTTTAAAGATATGATTTTAGGATAATTTAATATCAGAAAAAAATCTACAAAAAATCCTAGCGGTTAGAAAGGAAAATAAATTATACGTAGATTAATTAATTAATCTATTACTAATTATATAATCCATCAACAAATTAATCAAGCATATTAATAATTTTATTGAGTCAATACAAACATGCTGAAAAATGATTTCCTTACATAGCTGTTTTAAAATTTTCAAACTGAATCCGTTAAAAACAAAACTCTCTCTAACTATGTATATCCGGAAAAAGGCCAAAGTGGCAACACTGTTAACGGGGGCGCAAGTGGAGCAAGGGGCAGGTCGGGTAGAGCCGGAAGCCATGGATTTTTATGCGGTAATCAACATTGGATTCTGTCGCATTGCCTTCGAGTGCTGATATGTTATGGAACTCTCCCGATACGCTTCACTCTCCGCTCTCCACTCTCCACTCACCGCTCTCCGCTCTTAATTGGCAGCAACCATTCCGATGCTGTTGTTTTGGGCGCCCTAATAATTCCAGTGAGAGGAAGGCCATATGGTTTAAGCTGAGCTTAGAACAATTTACTGGTTTAGCTCCAGTTGACAAACTAAATGAATGCATAACTAAAACAACTAATTAGCGAGTTTAATGAGTGCGCAGAGCCAGAGATTTATCTAAATTATGAAATATTGCCAACAAAATTGGAAAATTTATAAGACTGATAAAAAAAACTCTATGCACCAAGAGAAAAATAGCGCAAAATTCGAATATTTCTTATGCAATTGCAATATTTTGATTATATGTTGACTACAAAAGCGTAGATCTTGTAAACTGTAAGAGCTAAAGTCATCAAATTTGGAATATAGATAGATGATTACTATACGTAGTTAGAGATTTTTTGAACTTATCGTTGCCACGCCCCCTGCGCCCACAAAAAGCCAAAAACCTCATAATAGGCGCAATTTTAAACGTAGCAGCTTGTCATTTGGCATATATATTCTTTAGCATTCTAGTAAATTATGTTGAAAAGCGCATTACAATCGGTTAATAAATAAATAAGTTATTGAAGATTCAATTTAGAATGCTTCTGTTCTACTCGCACCCAAGTAAGTGGAATGTGTTAGGGAGGGAGGGAGGAGCGAAGGGCTCAGCTTATGAGAGTTTGAAGTGAAACGTTGCGATTTGGGCAGATTGAAGGGAATAAAGTTTGAAGCGGGCGCTTGAGCACACTGAGAGAAAAAAGGGGCGGATTGGCATTTGGCAGACATTTAGAAGCAAGAGGAGAAGAAGAAAAGGAGAGGAGAGAAGAGGAGGTTGATGGCAACAATGGGTAAATATCGAAACAGCAAACGATAACAACGAGGCAACAAAAACAACAATTGCCAAGAAGGCAGCAAAAGCTCAAGTGGCCAACGAGCAGAAGAAGGGAAGGAGGGGGAAAGGGAAGAGAGGAGAGCAGCAAAGAGGAGCAAAAAGTGAGGAGCAAGAAGAAGCAGCCAGCGAATCAACAGCAGCAACAATGAGAGACGGCGCTGACGCTGACGCTGACGTTGGCAGCGCAGCGGCAGAGCGCACAAGACGAAAAAGTCAACGAAACGAGACAACGACAACAACAGGAGGAAGGAGGAAGAAGAGACGAAGAAGAAGAAGAACAACAGCAGCCAACTTCATGTGTATGGATTTTTTTCTCACTCGCTGCTTCGTCTGCTGCTGCTGCTTCCTCTTCTCGCTCTCCCCTCTCCCCTCTCCATCTCCCTCTTCCACTTCATCTGCTGCTTCGTCAACTGTTCGCTTTGTTCGCTTTGCTGTTCACAATTTTTTGATGGACAGAACAATGAGAAAAGGGGTGGAAACGGCAAAGCAAAGGCAAAAGCAACAACAACTCGCAGCACCAATGCCAACTACTCTCTCTCTCTCCCTCTCTCTCTCGCTCTCTCTCTCGCTCTCTCTCTCTTTCTCTAGCTGTCTCTCTCGCTCGATATGAATTTCGATTTGCATTTTACGAGCAATCGCAATCGCAATCGCACTCCACGTATGGCAAACAGCAGAAGCAGAGCAAAGAGAATCGACCAAAATGTCGACCGAGGGCAACATAAAAATTGATGGATTCTTCTTCAACGCGTCCAGCACAATAATAACAACAACAACAATGAGAATAACAACAACAAAGAGAACAAGAAAACAACAACAGCAGTGGGAGCGAAGAGTGCAGTCGTTTGCCCTTTTTTGCACATCGCTCGGCTGCTCGCACAGCGGAGGGCAACTAAATAGAACGGAATTTATTAATCATAACAAAATATCATATATATCATTTATTTAATTAAAATAAATTAATTTTATTTATTTAAACAAAACTAATATCAGTCGACAAAGAAAATGTAATACAAATTGTTATAAGGAATTGAATTATATTAAGAGTCGATGTAAAAAATGGAGTAGTAAAATAAAAATAATAATAATTTAGCAATCATTTAAATAAATAATTAGTCAGAATTATTAGTCCATAGATTAAATTTTAAATATTACAAATAACAATTTAAAAACAATTTAAATAATGAGTAATTTAGTAATTGTATAATATTGGTTCTGGCTTAAAGAAATTCAACTGCTATTCGAATTAATAATTAAAAGTCATTTAATAACTTTAGATTTAGATTAAGCTGGAGTAGGAGGTTTCTGAGAATTAGTTATTTAATTATTAAATAATTATTAAATTATTAAATTAATTATTAAATTTAACATCACTGTGGTATAAAAAAAGTATCAATAAGCCTCATAATATAATTCAGAGTCTAGTAGGATACAATTTTAATATCCCCATAGCTTCTATACAATCTGAAAAGCGATTAATGAATATTTTATTAAATTATGCGACTTATGGATACTTTATTTATACAGTCTAGAATACAATCTGAAAAGCGATGGCATGGAAGTTATAGGGATATTAAAATTGTATCCCTAATAATCCATTTGAGAATATATCAAAGACTTTTTAAATTATGCCTAAAATTTGAATTTAAATTTATTATTTTTCACCTTATTGTCTTTAATCAAATCCCATATTTTATATAAAATATCTAACTTTTACAAGGTTTTCTAGAAAGTAAAGTGAAAGTTGGCATAATATCATTTGGTTTTTTTAATTTTTGTTTTTAATTTTAGGATTGGAATTGTTAGAATTGATAATTATTAGAAAACATTATAAATATGCATAAATTATTTAAATGAAAGACAAATTCTTAGGGCCATTTATGCTTCTTTGTAATTTTCTTGAAATTTATAATTTTTTCAAGAGGTGAACTTATTGAATTGGCCTCGACTGTGCAGCGAACTTTTGTCCCTGTTGGCTGCAGCTTTTTGCTGCTGCTTTTGCTTTTGCTGCTTCAGCTCAGTTTGTGTGTGTGTGTGTGTGTGAGTATCTGTGTGTCGGTATGGCTGTAGTAGTAGTTGTAACTACGCTGTGTGTGTATGTGTGTGTGTGTGTGAGTGTGTGTGTGTGTGTGTGTGTAAGTGTGTGTGTGTTTTGTTCGAGCGCATTGAGCTGTCAACTTCATGTCTCAGCAACATTTCGTTGTCGTTTTCGTTTTGTTTGTTGTTGTTCTGAGTTGGCTTTGTTGCTGATGGAATCTGGCAACACGAAGCAAGAGCAGAATAGGAGGTAGGGACGGAGGGAGGGGCAGGGGCAGAGGCAGGGGCAGAGGCGAACGCTGCTCAGTCAACTACCAATCAGGTCGACTCAGCTGCTGCTGCCCCTTGGCAAAAGGATTTCACGTGCAACTCACACACACACACACACACAGACAAAATGGCAGACATCTTGTGTTGCATGCAACCTGTATCTGCATCCGCAGTGCTATCTGTCTTGCTGTCTCGCTCTCACACTGCCTCGCTATGCGCCGTCTCGCTCACGCAATCTGCTTAATTGAGTCACTTGAATATGCAACTTCTCAAATGCACTTTTCCACTTTCCACTTTTCCGCTGCTAATGAAAAATCGAGCACATCACAACATCATTAGGAGCAGCTACCCCCGCCCCTGCCACCATCCCCCTCCCCGCCCATGGCATCCCTGCCCATGATATGATTTAATTAGGAGTTTCCACGCGCAATTAATCTTCAGCCTTTTTAGTCAGCGCTTGCACTTGAAGTGCCTGCCCAGGAAAATGGGAAAATCAACTGAGGGAAAAGTGCACACGAGTCAAGAAAAGTCAATGGAAAAATGAAAAGATTTTTCTTGAAACTCCGTTTAAAAAAATTACAGAAAAATTAATTTTAAAGACAATTGCAGTTTATTTACACATTAAATATATTTTATTTTTTAAAGCTCGTTTTAAATATTTAGAATTTATTCAAACGTCTTAAAACTATGCTAGAAATATTTTAATATAAATTTAATTAGCAAAATTCATTTGTTTATCTTTATTTCATTTTATTCAATCTTTAATTTAAATATAAAATTTATTTCATAGCTAAAAATATTTTAAATGCTTGCACAAAATGAACTCGATATAAATTGAAATAGTTCAAATTATTGTGTTATTTTAATTTAATTTGATTGCATATTTTAATTTCATTTTGCCCCAGATTTTCTGCTTTTATTTTCAAATGCTAATTTTTTTTTATTTTAATTTTAAATATGCTTAATTTTAAGTTGTTATTTAATTATCTTGGTTGATTGGTCTTAATCAACATTTAAATTAATAAATAATTAAAATTCGTTGAGAAATTTCATTATTTAATTCTACTTCAAATATAATTTTTGGTTTAATATCATGAATAGCTTTTAAATTTGTATAATTTTAACAGTATTTATTTGCGCTTAAAATAAAATATTAATAAAGTGTCTGGAATATTTCAGAGAAATCTTTTAAGCCCAAGCCGTGTTTCATTTATATTTAAAAAATGATTTTGTAATAAATTAACCTAATTCTTGTTTATCTACACGTTAATTTAATAAGAATTTTAATGAAAAATTTAATAAATATTTTTAATGATCGCAAAAACTTGTTATTGTAATGTTATTAAAATGTTATAGATATTATCATTATTATTAGTATCATGTAATTAAAATAAACTTTACTTTCAAGTTTAAGTTAAAATTGTTTATAAATTTATTTAGTGAGGCTTGGCGTTGTATTTTTTAATTTATTTATTTTTTATAATTTTTTTTTGCTTTCACGATAAATCGACGCATAAACCTCGAGGCAAACGCCTCCAACTTCTAGCCTATTTATACGGGTACCTGTTTCTGCTTCATTGAGTGTGCCTGCCACTCAACAAAAAATATCTGCTTTCTCTACCCCGCTCTCTCTTTTTCTTTATCTCTCTCTCTCTTTCTCTGCTAGCTGCCTCTCTTTCTACAAACAACTGACATTTCAATTATTGAAGAGGAAAGCAAAAGGAGAGACGAAAGCCAGAACGAAACACATGTTGGAAACGCAGACTTTGCTGTGAGATTAATGCGCCAATTGTTGCCTTCATCATTTCCCATTTCCATTTCCATTTTCAATTCTGCCCCGCCCCTGCCCCCCTTGCCTCTTCAAGGCCCGCCCGCGCCGCTGAGCCTTCGATAATAATGCAATTACGATTTGAAAAATTACGTCTGACAGTTTTGAATTTGTCATGGAATTTATCAAAGTCGCCTCAACGCCAAGTGCCATGTGCAGCCTGCTCCAGAGAGAACTGCAGCTGAGAGAGAGAGAGAAGAGAGAGAGGGAGTAGTCTCCATATGCTGTAAAGACTTGCTCTTGGTCTTGGTCTTGGGAGCATAAAAAATTAACATGTCACTTTCATCGCAGGTAAATCAGTTGTTCTTTTATGGCTGAAGGATTTATCCTACGTCGCCATCTTCAAGGTTAAATCCCAACGATATCCCAGCTACAAAAGACTTATTAATAGCTCTATTAATTCTGCAGATAAGACCGAGACAACTTCTTTCAGCTTTAACTTGGCTCTCTGCAAGGCATTGAAGCGGGTCATTTGTTAGGCTTCAGATGCTGATGATGTTGTTCTCTCCCCGGGTTCTCTGCTATATTTATTGAAGTAGTCTGCCTGCAGAGACTTGAAAAGTTGCCAAGATTCCCTAAAAAAAAATTAAAAAATTGAAAAAAAAAAAATTAAAATAAAGTGCATTAAGAACTGGAAAATAAGTCTTAATATATAAACAAGACTTTAAAGTATCTGCTGTTAACAGAAATGAGTTTGTTAATTTCTTTACCTTGAATATATTCACAAATTTATTTTCCAATACTTGAAATACAATAAAAAGTGGAAAATATTCAAGATCTATTATATCTAAAAATTTTCAATATTTTTTTAGAGACTGAAATATTTTCCTAAATATTTTCTAAAATATATTCCCAACGTTAAATATATTCTCAAATTTATCGCAATACTTTTAAATATCATGAAAATATATTTAAGATCTATTCTATCTTAAGTTTGTTTATAGTTCTTTAGAGACTCTAAAATAATAGGATATTCGAAAGAATCTTTGTTAATTAGTAGTAAAATAATACAATATATAATTGAACTAATTAAAAAATTTCTAGGGGTACGATTATTTCTGAATAATTTAATAGAATATTTTCAAAATGCTGATAAAAAGATTATCAAAGTTATTTAAAAACAGAAAAATAAACAAGACTGAATTTAAATAGATTTGCAGATATATAAATATAATATATATTAAATCATATATTTCTACAAACATACTATGATAAACGGAAATATAGAATTATGATTCGGAGATTTCAAAAAAATTAACGTTAATAATGTTAGAAATAGTTTGTTTATCATAACAATTAAATCTTCACCGAATTTAGCAAAGTTTGTCGTATAAGAAAACAATTCAAAATATATTAACTCTTATTATATTTTAAAACAATATAAATTTAAAAAAAAATTCCAATAATATTTAGCGTAAATAGAAGATAATTTGCAGTTTCATAAACATGCCGCAAGAGAAGCAAGCTTAACATAATTCTCACTTGAACCCCCAGTTGAGACAGCAACAGAACACAACAAAAAAGAATCCAGAAATTTATTTGAATGACATGAAATATGAATATTTGTTGTATTTGTTGTTTTTTTTTTGTTTTTTCTTTTTTCTAAATGCAACAAGAACAACAACGTGCCCCACACAACGTGCAACACGGAGTCTAAAAAGCTGTGACGCCATAAAATAGAATTAATGGAACCGGAATTATGCGACTGATGTGACCAGAAGAGAGAGAACGAGCTGCCTCTCTCTCTCTCTTTTTCTCTCTCTTTCTCTCTCTCTCACTCTCTCTCTCTCTTTATCTTTCTCTCTCTCTTTCTCTGTCTGTCTGTCGCATCTAATATTAATAAATATCTTCAATCTGCTGTCAGAGAGTGCAAAATAGTTATTGCGCGATATGCAATTAAAATATAGCTAAAACGAAATGAGAAAAAAGAGACAGACAGAGCGAGAGAGAGCGAGAGTGAGAGAGAGAGGGAGAAAGAGACGGGAGGGGGAGGGGGGCGGTAAGTGCACAAATACCCCTGACAGGTAATAAAAGTAATTTATGCGCCCTAAGGGTTGTAAATGCGTTCTCTGGATGAGGGAAGGGGCGGGGAAGGCAGCTCGTTTATGCTGAATGACGTTGACACCGGCTCTCTGCTCAGACTCTGGTCACACTGAATGTGGCAGCAGCAGTGACAATTCTCCAACCAAATACACAGGCACATTCTATAATTCATATTCGCTATCAAAGATCACAAATCAAATTATTATGCCATGTGATGGTCATACACACACACACACACACACGCACACACGCACACACACACACACACACACACACACATCGTCGCTTACAACCACCATCACAGTAAAATGGCTAACGACAAAAAATTACCGCTTAAACATCATCACAGGACAGACGAAAGGCAAGCGAATTATATACCCTAATTTATGTCATAAATAGCAGCAGAGCATACATAATTTCTACGCATTTTACAGGGTATCTATAGTTGACCATAAGCCTCTTTTTATTGGGGTTTGTAGCTAAAATATAGCAGAGTTTAGCAACTGCATTTCAGTTTCTAAAATGTGCTTAGAATTTATTAAAAATAATTGTTTACCAATATCGAACTATAAATAAATTTTTAAAATTAATTTATTAATTTTTTTTTGTTTAGATGGCATATTAAAATTTTAATTTAATTTTATTTTAAGCACAATTTAAGTCAGATTCTGCTTAAATCTTGTCATAAGGCGTATTAAATTGCAAACTAAATTGCAAAATTCTAAATTCTGACATATTTTAAACAAATAAAATAATGTTTTTCTAAAAAGTTCATATTTTAAACTGCAAATAAAAATAAAATAAATTAAAATGAAAAAAATTTTTTTTTTTTATTTTTATATATTTTTTATTCAATCAAATCTGTTTATTTTAAGGTTTATGGTCACACTGAAGTCTATATTATACTCCTACGTTAACTACTATTAATACTCCACTACTCGACTATACTACTCCAATACTATTACTACTTTTACTACTATAATACTCCACTACTACTGCTTTTACTACTATACTACTTCACTACTAGTAGTACTTTTACTACTTTTTTTAGTTCACTACTGTTACTACGATAACTCTTACTCTTACTTATTTTATTATTCCCCTTTCGAACTGTATTTAGTATCCATGCGCAATTCAACTTAAAGTTATTAAAAAAATTAAATTAAAATTAATTCGGGCAAATTTCAATTTTTTCCAATAAATACTTCTATTAATATTGTATGCCTAACTAAAATAAATGCTACCTGCTTTAAATACCCTGTAAATTTGCTGAGCACATGTGCATAAGCAAACGCGTTCTTCCCTCCGTTTAAATGGCAAATTGCCGAATACAAAATGCTCATTTGAGCCTCATGAAAAACGCCTGAAAAGCAAAAAAGCCGTGAAAATTAGTAGAGTGAGAGAGAGAGAGAGAGTGAGAGAGAAAGAGAAGGGGTAATAGTGTGCAAGGGAGACGGAGAGCGGGTTCAGGTTCAGGTTCAGGCCAAAGAGCCGTCAAAGTTGTCGTGCTTGTGTCTGCCAAAAAGCAAAAAAGGATATTATTTTTATGATATCTGTGTCCAATCTCTTGATTTATTCGGGCGCACGAATCACACGAATTATTTTATTCCAAGTCCAGCGTCTAACAGACTGTTGGCTGCCATTTTGTTTTGGCTTTTTGTACCCTGTTCTTTTGGGTGTTTTTTTTTGTTTCGTTCGGGTCGTGTCCTTTTGGCGCATTTAATTTTATACAATTGAGTGATTTATACGTGTCAGAGAATAAAAAAGAATTATGACTCTAAATAAGGGTCGTTTCTCGCTTTTCTCGCCTTTCTCGCTTTTCCCGAAGCAGCCAAATGCCTTTTTGGCTGGTGGTTGCAAATGGCTTTTGTAGCTCCTGTTTTTCTCCCATCATCCTGCAAGTCGATGTCGAAGTCGAAGTCTCTCAGTTCGGACGTTTGCAGTTCGGGGTTTGTCTTGACTGACTGACAGACTGACAAACTGTCAGCTCGTCGTCGTTTCCACTCGGCTTCGCTGTCGGCCATGATGGAATGGAAATGCGGTCTCTGTATCTGTGTGTGTGTGTATAGATACTCTCTAATTGTGTGCGTGTGTTGGTGGGGTGTTCTGAGCTGTCAGCTCAGAGTTGATGGCTTCCCTTGCCCACTTACCAAATGTCTGCGCTGTAATGTGCTCGGGGGCAATTTTCCAACAGCTCGATGCGGGTTTTTCATTAAAAAGTTTCGGCGTTAATTCTGACGAAAGCAAACGACACTTGAACCATGTTCGTTCTGTAAAAAACGAGCTCAGGAACAACGTTTTCGATTAGCCGCTTGATGAATTACAATTAGACAAAATTGAGCAGCTCTAGAAAATTACATAAAATACTTTTTCCCCAGAAAAACTTAATTAGGCAAAGTTCTTAACATAAATATGCTGTATGGTAGCTGAGCAAATTATAATTAATGCGGCAATAAGAAGAAATTAATTTTTGAAAATAAGAATATTTTGCTTTTCTTATTTTCAAAAATCAAAATTCAAATAATATATAGTTTCTGTTTATTGATTTTAATTTTGAAAAATATTTTAGCAATTGTTGTGGGCTACTGAGTTTTCATTAAGGTTTAAAAATATATTTTCTCCGTATTTATTAATAAAATGAAATTTTACAGTTAAGAACGCCAACAATTGCATTTAAATATAATTTAATCAATTGAAACCAAATTTTGCAATACTTAACAAATAAATTAATATTGAATTAAAGAAATATATAAAATATGAGTTAAGAATCCAATCTAAAAAGTATTTGTTTCTTAAATTAAATTATTGTATAAAAAATTTTGATTTATAAATGCTTTTAATTTATATATCATTTTCCATTTTTTTTTTTCAAGTTTTAAGTTGTAATGAATTTTAAAATATCACAACATTAAATAATTTAATATTATAGAATTTTCACCGAAACTGTTGCTCATTTAGATCTTTATAGATACGAATTAATTTATTAATGAATATTTTAAATATAATTTATACTTCTTCAAACTAAGAAAAACCAGAATGGGCGGAGCAGATCAGTCGGACGGGCCCGACTGTCTTATACCCTGTGCCAAAGCTCGCGCTGCGCGCTCGCAAATACAGTATATAATTTAATTTAACATTTTTTATATATAATTTAATTTATTTATATTTTGTTTATTAAACAATTTAAATGCGCTTTTCAAGATAGTTAAATATATTAAAAACAAAATATTATAAAACTGTCATATGCAGCGTAGCAGCAATGCTGTCTCTGCTACGTTTCCTATATGTGCCGCTTAATTGGCCGCGCTGCTAGTGAGCGAGCGAGGCAACACCTGCAATATTGTTTCGCCTATAACTCCTGTGTTTATTGATAGATTTTAATGCGCTTCTCAGGAAAGTTTAATATAATAGAAGAGAGTATATATACCGAATAACAACGTTGTATGTTCAATATTACGCTTGTTATTAAGTTTTTATGAATTAGGGCGTAAAAGGGGCGTGGCATCCAAAATTTGAAAAAAGCCTTATCTGCGCCTGATGTATACCTACAAAAACCTGAAAACAGAATTTATATAACTCGATTTGTGTCTCTTAAATTGGCGAATGAATTCTTTTTATGCTCGTTGTGGGCGGAAGGGGAGTGGCATCCAAGATTTGAAGTAAACTTGATCTGCGTATGGTATACACCTTTCAGAAATGACCAAAACGACTTTTCTAGCTCTTATAGTTGCTGAGATCGACGCGTTCAAACAGACGGACAGACGCACAGACGCACAGACGGACAGACGGACAGACGGACAGACAGACGGACATGGCTATATCGACTCAGCTCGTCATCCTGATCAAGAATATATATACTTTGTGGGGTCTGCCACGCCTCCTTCTGCCTGTTACATACATTCGCACAAAGTTATTAACCCTGTTTTCCCATTTTTCAAATGGGCACAGGGTATAAAAAGTAATAGATCTTTGCTGAAAATTAGACTCTTTTTAGTTTAAACAAAAAGTCAAATTAATTGTTAATATTCTAAACGTACAACTATTTTTTGTTGTTATTTAAAGCTGATTAAAATATTGATTATACCAAATTAGCTGGCATATTTAATATTAATTTAAGAGGAATTAAGTTTGTAGATACTTTTTACTTTAAACATAAAGGGTAATACATTGTCAACATTTACAACTGATTTTAATTGTGATTTAAAGCTGATTAAAAAATATGGAACATACAAATTTAGCTGTTATATTTAATATTTATTTAAAAGGAATTAATTTTGTAGATTTTAAATTAATTTAAAGCTTAATTTATTTTAAATCTAATTAAATTTGTTTGCTTTTAGATAATTTCAGTCATATTCACAATCCAAATCACATTTATTTGTTATGTTATTCGATTGTTATTTCAGCTTTATCTATCTGATTTTCAGTAGATTTGTGAGGTTTCCAATGCCAATGAGAACTCAATTTGAACTGAATCAACTCAGCTAAAGGCTGAGCAGTTCCTTCAGGAATTTCTAAGCAGTTCAAGTCTTACAAGTTGCAGAGTTTTTAGCCGCTTTGGCGAAATATTTAACCACTTCATGCAGGTCGGCTGCAGTTTCAGAGAGAGGAGTGTCACAGTGACAGCGAAATATAAAATATGTATAAATATACAGGCTGACAGAGGAGAAACGAGCAACCCCTTCGGGAGATTTATGATGGGCGTTGGGAATGGGGAACAAAACGAACTGAAATCAAAAGCAACTAATCAAGTTTTGACAGTAGAAATCCAGCTCGAAGTGCCTGTGGCCACGAAAGGGGCACAGAATACGTGAATTTCTGAGTTTCTGAGTTTCTGAATTTTTGGTAGTCGGTGTTACGTCTGGGTTACGTGCTGATAATGCGAGACGCAAAGATGGCGCTGGAAATACTGAGGAAACTCAACTAATGAAATGGCCTCCATGATGATGAAAAACTAAACACCCCGCATGACAGAGAAAGCGAACAGAGTCGAGTCGAGCCGACTCTACACATGCCGGCAATAAAACAATGTCACGCAATTTAGAAAGAAAGGAAAATGTCAAAAATTGAGTGATTTACAGTCGAAGCGGGCGAACGGATGGACGGATGGACGGATGGATGGACTTGACTCGAGGTTCCAATGAAAATACTACAGCATAAAGGAGTTCATAATTCTCCCTTCCATGTCAGAGCTCAGAGTTCCTCTATGATAAGCAGAGAATGAACTCGCAATGAACTGCGGGTGGCAACAAACAGCAGGCCGACTCTAAATTAGGCAAATTTACGAAATAGAAAATATAGAGAAAACTCAGAGAAAACTCAGAGAAAACTGAGAGAAAGCCGAGGAAAAGGACACGCCACACAGCAGACAACTTAGCACAAGGACGACATAAATCACAGTTTGACTTCTCAGCTAATTTGCCAGAACGAAGACGACGACGACGACGACGATCGCGTATCCGTCAGATACTTCTGCGCAGTCGCAGCAGCTGCCCAAGTGGAAATATGAAAATTATGATGATGAGAGTACACTCAGAAAAATAAACAATAGAAAGTTCAACAAAATAATGCTAATGATTGGGAGTATTCTCAGAAAAATGCTACGAAAAAGTGATACAAAATAATGCTCTTAAATGAATGTAGAATTTAGCTAAAATACGAAATAGAATCCAAAATAAAATAAGATTAATTAGTGCAAAAATTACTCAGTTAAAATTAATTGCAAAATAAAATTGCTTAAACCAATTACATATCGTATTCTTGTAAACTTGAAAATAATGGAAATAGAATTAATTTCGAATATAAATAAAATATAAATTTGTTAAATTGAAGAATTTAAATCTTAAATCAATAGAACACTTCATATAGACCTTTTAGACTGAAAATTCGTGACTTTAGTATGAAAACTATTGATTTTTTATCCAATTTACACTCAAAAAAATTAATAATGGTTTAATTTATAAAAAATTATTTTAAAATTTAGTTTAATTAAGGCAAAACTCGGTATTGAGGTAATGTTTAGAATGTTAAATTAGAACGAAAATATTATTAAAATAAATTACAATTAAAAAATACAAAATAAATTAAATTTAAATAGTAAATTTTGTATATCCAATTTTAATACAGAAAATTCTAAAAATAGAATATATGAAGTCTAATACATATAAATCAAAACGTTTTAAGATATACAAGTTTTAAGAAATCGTTTAAATGAAAAACGCCTTTTTAGGGCAAAGAATTTTCTGGCTCGAATTTTCCAGCATCAAGTGCGCAAACTCCAACATTTTTTCTCAGTGTAGTGGCAGCACAGCACTAATCAGATTTATGGCCCTGACAGCCTATTGAAATGCCATTGAGCGCTAATGCACCAGAACGAAAGATGCAGAGTTCGACGGTTGCCTTTTATCTCTCTCTCTCTCTTTGCTCTCTCAAAAATATACAACAATTTTCAACTGTTTTTCGAAACAGAAATTTTTAATATTTTTATGATGCACATTTCCGTTTGTCTGCTCTCCTTCTCCTTTTCTCTCTTTCGTCTGCTCTTTCGCTCTCATTCTGCTCTGTGTGTTTTTATTTCATTTTTCTCGGCATCTCAACATGAGATTTATGCGTTTCTTCGATTATGTAAGCCTTGGTTTTTCCCATTTCTACGCCATCGTAGAAAGTCAATTATCAAATTTATGGTTTTCCCTCGGCCTTTCCATGCATTTGGCGGCATTTTTAATGGCTCCCCATTCCCGTATAGAATTTCAATAAATTTATATAAAAAAGCAGCAGAAACTAACGCATCTCAGCATCTGCTCTTCCAAAATTCGTTCGTAATTTTAAGTTATTAGTCATAATTTCAGGCATTTCCAACAGACCCGCTGACAGCTCCAAACAGTTTGCCTTAATTACGTATCTCTAATCAGTCCATCCGCCAGGTGAACTCCATATTTAAATGGCCTATGCCTCAGACATGGAAATTTAGGCGGCGATAGGCATAGAAGATTAACTAAATTGGGGGCTAACTATATTTATAGCCAGCTCTCATCCAAGTAGAGCTCATTATGTGTGCTTGAAAGCCGTATTTAAATGGAAAACTAAAAAAAAAATAGGGGATATTGTTTGGATAAAAATAAATAAATAAAAATTTGATATGAAAATTGAAATTAAATTGATTGGGATTTTTAATAAAAAAAAATATATATGAGAATAAACAAATATAAATAAAAAAGCACTATCCAAAATTCCAGTAGGCTATAAATTTATTTATAACCTTAATTTACAATAAATAAATAAAAAAATAAAAAACCATTTTATTTTAAATTTTAGTTAATTGCCGCTAATTACAGAGACCTCCGTATATATTTAAAAATATCTTATTATTAATTAATATTTATCTTATATTTTAAAGTATTTTTATGTATCGAAATTCCTGGAATTTTAAAACTTAAATAAAAAATTAATATAGATCTTATATTAAAGATTCTATTTCGTTTTGTTGATTTTATAAATACAGTTTTTGCATGTTTTTCTGAAGATTTTTGTACTCTTAAAATGTATAGTATAGTATAGGCTTATGTTTAAACTTGAGTGTAGGAGATTAAAAAGTATCAGAGAATTTTGAGCTTTAATTAACTTAGATATTCTAGAGAATACCTACAGAGATGCATATTTATTTTAATTAGAAATCTTTTAATTTAGCTTAAACAATTAGTCGCAATATGTTTTGCATATGCAAAGAAACTAGTTTTCATAGAATTTATATGATTTGCCTTCGAGATACAAAGATACAGATACAAACAACAATTGTTATGCAAATTCTCAGAGTTTTGTTTGCTATTGAGTATCTAGATACAATATATAATGAAGCTTTGGAGAACGCTAATCAGCAAAAGCTGGTTGGCAATTAGCTAAATCCAAATCGAAAATAAGACAAAGGAAAACGCTGCAAGAAAAGTAAATAAGAAAGGGAAAATCAGGGGAAAACTACCCCAAGAAATCGCCATCCAGAATATTGTGCATTTTGTACATTTGTGGGGTTTTCTGGTTTTCTTCTTCCGAGCATTAAAATATAATTGCGACTATTTAATGCCGTTAAAGTCACTGCGGCGATTAATGACTAATGGATGTTGCTGTCCAGTGGTTAGGTATTAGGTAAGTATTCCTCGGGGGTGGCAAGAAAGAGAAAGTGGACAGCAGACGGAGAGGGAAGAGGGAAGAGGGGAAAGTATATAGAGAGAGCTTGTGCTTGGGATTGATAGAATGATTTAATGTCGCCAATAAATGGACGACTAAACGAAACGTGCGCCTCATTCGTAATGCACAGCCCGCATGGCAGCAGGTACACTTGGAAAAATTAGCAGCGAGTTTTTTCACAATTGTTCTGGAATAAGAATAATTAGTAGAAATTGGAAAATAGTAAAACCAATCACAATAAATTATTTATTTATATATTTAATATCATTCATGTTCAGTCTACAAAGAACATAAAGATGCAAAGCAAAAGGTAATATTAATATTAAAGTTTCAAGCTTAAGATTGATCTGGGGATAAAAAAATAAATAAATAAATAATATTAACTTTACCATTTCAGTAAGTACTGAACTCAAATGAAATGAAAATTAATTTAATTTTGTTTAATAAGCAAATATTTTAAACCGAATTGTGAAATAATATATAAATCAATATATATATTTATATATAAATAATACTAACTTAGAAAAAAAATACCCTCAATATTCGACATTATTAGAAGGTTTTTTAATTAAAATTATCAAGATTGAAAATGATTTGAACTGAATAAAAACGTATCGAAATCGGCATCAAAAAATACAATGCAAGAACGCCAAAATATTATATATTTCAATATCTCCTGGTTGATTGAACTTTTCACTATGGAAATTCTCGATTAAAGTATGAAAACTTTGGATTTTTCTAAGTGTAGACTTACATTTCGAGCTGCAGATACAGATACATTTGGAGGCGTAAGATGGCCGCTTGGCTCTCGTTCATCGCATGCTCAAATGACATTTAATGTGTCAAATAAGGGTTACTCTCAACCCCCTATCTGCTGTCCCCTCCCCCTGCCCCGTACACACCACACCACATCCACTCCTTAACTGTTGGCTGTAGTTCTGGAGCTGTGGGCTGTCATCATCATCCACTTTCTCGGCTGGGCTGGCAGCGAGAGTTTTATGTGAAATTGATATCCGTTCGAAGGCAGAGAACAGACATCATGAAAATGTATCTGAAAGGGAGTCCTGAGATACACACGCACACCAGCTCACCAGCACATATGTATGCGTGTGCGTGTGCGTACATAAATCTGTCAGTTTGCTTTCTTTTTGTCACTGCGCCTGTCAATTCACACAGAAATTATGATCCTGAAAAGTAGATTATCCTTGATTTATCGCCGCATCATTCGAAAGTTGAAAGCGAGCTAAATGTATCTCATGCTCTCTCTCGCTCTCTCTGTATCTTTGTATCTTTGTATCTTTTGTTGCCAGCATGTGTCGTCGTCATACGTCCCAAAAGGCCAAATACCAACTCTGAATTCCATCTACGCACACACTTTATTTGTTGACATTTCTTTCACTCTCTCTCCGAGTCTCTCTGCTCGCTGTCAGTCTCCTTTTGAACCTTTTTATGCCCTGCACGCATTCAAAATGCCTTAAAAAAGTGTATATTAACTTTGTGCAAATGTATGTAGCAGGCAGAAGTAGATATATTATTGATCAGGCTAGATCTAGGTCAAAAACGGGCGCTTGTCTCTCTGAATAAACTTGTAGATCTCTGGAACTATAAAAGCTAGGGTTATCAAATTTGGAATATAGCTAGTTGAATAACATACGCAAATCCAGTTATCTTAAAATTTTAAGTGCCACGCCCCCTTTAGGTGCAATTCGTTAAAAACCGAATAGCAGTTGTAATATTAAATCTAAAAGCTGGTAATTTGAAATATACGCTCTTTAACTACCTGCTTATCAATACAGAAATTCAAAGTAAAATCGGTTAATAAGCATAAAAGATATTAAAGTAACAATGTTGTCTAGGATATGCTGCTGTCGATTGCGTCCGACTGAACTGCTTTTCGTTGGCCTCGCTTTTCTGCAGTTTGTGTTATTTATGTCGTTCCTTTCGGGCCTACGTCATTCGCTTTTAGAGCCTTCCCTAGATAACAGCGAGCACATCAAATCATTGTCCGCATTTGAGTGAAAGTATCTGACGGATATCTGTGCATCCGCACATGCAAGTGTTGCTCATCAGAGCCACATTCAAAAGGATAGCACACAGATACACCCATACACACACACACTCTCTCTCTTGGACTGATAATAAATAAAATTAAATGTGCTTTTGTTTGAGCCAATTGAATTATGTGCGTGTGAATGCCTCGTTTTCATTGCCATATCCTCAACGGCTGCTCTTCTCCTTCTCCTTTCGCTTGTCCATTTCTTCTTTATTCCTGTTTTTTACTCGTTTCTCTTTCTCTCTCTGTCTCTCTTCAGTTTTATGACCATACAAATTTCCACAGAAATTTAATGGCGTTTGTCTCATCTTTAAGAGTTATGACTCTAGTTTGACGAAACTGTTTGCGGTGCATTTCACAAGCCATAGATATGTTTATAAAAATATATATATTTTTTATACCTATATATATGTATGTCATAGGCTTTCTAGGGGTTGTTCTAGCTGCATAAATTTGTATTTTTTAGGGATTTTTTTCTTGCAAATTTGTTTATGGCTACAAATTTTACGATGGTCTTTGATGCTTAACTCGGCGTGGGTTTTAGATGAACAATATTTATAATATCTATTATATATTTTTAAAGACCTACAAAGATAGCAAAAATAATTAAAAAATGTATAATTAAATAATAATTAAAAAATAAATAAAATAATAAATAAATTATTTGGCATAAGAAACTGCGAAATAGATTGGAAATTCTTAAAACTTAAACCAATCAAATTTTTTACTTGAAACCAATTTTTAAAACAACTCTTTGACTCTGAAATTCACGCTTTTACAGGGTATTAATTTTAATGAAACGATCGCTTAATAATTTTGTGAATTTATTGGTCATATATTAATAGAATGTGCAGATCATTTTGAATGAATAATAATTTTGAATGGAGCTATTTTGATATTACTTTACTCCAAAGTTCTGCAATATTTCCATCAACGTAGCATGACTGATACTCGTGTATCTTCAGCGCTGGCTCGACAAAATGGCCTTAAATTATGGCATTTAATGGCTTCCCCTTTTGAGACATTGAGCAATTTCAATCAACAAGCTCGAAGTAAAACAGAAAGCTCAAAAAAGCAAAGGAAATGACAAGGAGGAGGGCAAGAGAGGCGGAGGAGAGAGGAGGCTAAAGGTAGAAGCAGAGGCAGCAGAGCAAAGAAATTATTCGCATTTTGTAATAAATACGCTGTCAAGCCCGCATCGATTATGAACACTCACGGATGCACTCACGAAGACATGCACTCACATAGATACACTCACATACACAGATACACACACACAGACACAGAGATATAGTTAGCCTGAGCTTATGGCAGTGGCAGCCGCAGCTCCAATAATGTGAGTCAATAAATCGCCAATCAAGCAATCATACACAATTTATTTCCCGTCATAATTATCCGGCCAATGTGTGTGTGTGTGTGTGTGTGTGTGTGTATGTGTGTGTCGAGTGTGTGTGAGAGTGTGTGTGTGTGTGTGTGGAGTGCAGCGTGTGATTATGACGCTGCCGATTCGGACGCCCTGCAGCGGCACTGACGACTGTAACTTCAAGTCCAAGTTGCAAGTTCCATTTGCTGTGGCAGCAACAGCAGCAGGGGCAGCAGAAGGGGCAGCAACGGAGGCAGTACACAGAGAAAAAATTCGTTCTCTACAATTAAGTGCGAATAAACTCAATATAAGAATCGGCAATCTTAACAACAAATTTTAGTAATAAAAAAGTTAAAAATGATCAGTTTGTATTATTCAAAATTAAACAAAAAACTAGAAAAAATATTAAAAAAAAATGGCAATGTGAAAATTTGTTAGAAATAAGATTGCATAATTTAAAATAATATTATTATTATTACTATCATACTAGAATAGAAATTAATATTAATGAAAATTAGAAAAATAAATAATTAATTGTGTAAATTTTTTTTTTATGGACTTAATGTTTACAATTAATACTTTTTAAATCATAATTCAAATGCTTAAAATAATAGTGATAATAAACAAAATACACTGAAATTATGTTTCTCCTGTGTTTTTATTTCATTTTCAATTACACAAACTCGAAACTAGAAATTTTTACAATTAAGAGTATAAATTCAGGCTGCTCAACTTAAACGCTTGGCTTTAAAGTGAGACTCAAATGCATGATTTTAATAATTGATTGCTTGATTATTTCTCGCTGTGTGTGGCAGGAGGGCGGGGGCATCGAAGACAGAGACAGTCTCGCATCTGCTGTCTTCTGTCTGCTGTTTCTGTCTTCTGTCCACTGTCCGCTGTCCTCTGTCCGCAGTCGGCATCTTGCAGCCATTTGATTTGTGGCACAGACAGGCGACGCTCTTGCCCCTCGCCTTGCCCCTCCACACCTGAGCAGAGCTGAGCTGCGGCTGTTTTTTGGTTTTTTATCATTTTTATTACCTCAAGAAATCGTTGCGCTCTCCCTCTCTCCCTCTCTTTCTCTCTCTCTCTGTCTCTGTCTCTGTTCATTTCATTTGACATTCCTGCGCGCCAATCGCAGCTTCCACCTTCGTCTCGACATTATTTTTAATCGATTTTCAGTCACAGTTGCCCCTCCAGCCCCCGCTTGGATTAGTGCCCCTCCTCCTCAGTCGGGCTGCCCGTCATGCCGATGGTCAAGGCTTTTAATGCCTTTTTTTGGGGTCGTTTAATTTGAATTTCATTTTGCTTTGGCATTGTTTTGCTTTTGATTTTCGCCTAGCTGCGCTTCCCTCTCTCTCTCTCAGAGTCTCCTTCTCCCTCTCCCTTTTATTCTCTTCTTCTCTCATCAAGTTTGTCCGGCGTATTTGTCATTGGTCAATAAATTCGATTGATTTATGCTGATTTATCCCCAGCTGCCTTCGCTTTCTTGCTCAAATTGAATTCCAACATTTTTATTTATTCGAATTGAAACTCGAAATGTTTTCTTTTTCCATCTTTCCATCTTCCTCCACTTCTTCAGCCCTTGCTGCCCCCTCTCCCAAGCTCTCTTCAAGCAGTTCACGGCTGGACGTCGCAAGTTCAAGAGTTCAACGTCTTTATGAATGCATTCAACATGTTTATGACGCTTTGTTTCTATCAATTTTCAATAAACCACTTCAACAAGAGCTCATTTAAACGCATTTTGTGTAAAGATAATTATTTTAAATAATTTTTAAATAGTAAAGTATAAACTACAGATAAATTAAATAATTTCAGAGTGGTCTAAGCACTAATCATTCGAATAGCGTTCAGATTTTATTTCATTAAAACATTTAATATTAGTTTTAACATTTTTTTCTTACTTTTCTTTAAATTCTAAATTAACCACGATCGCGGTTTGAAACAAACTGTAGTTTATTAAATTTATTTTTTATTTATTTAATATTAATAATGTTATCATTGAGGCTCGATATGTGCAATTAATTTACTTTAAATACTTACATAAATTTATTTAGCTTATAAGAATGATATAAATTATGAATTATAATTCTCAATTTATTTTATTATTCAATTTTATAATGAAGTTTGAATTAATTAATAATGTAAATAGTTAGTTAAATAATAAATTAATAAATGAATAATGAATTATAAATTAACCACACTCGGAAGTGGAAAGTTTAGTTCCTGAAGTTGCTGAAAAAAAAGATAAACAATATTAACAATATTTTATGAATTATTTGTTGTATTTAAATTATTAATTTTAATTTTTTATAAGGTAAATGAAAATTTGTATTACTGAGAGTAAAACTATGCTCTACAAACTCTTGGTTATATTATTATAATATTATTATATTATATTCACTCTGGGACTATATTCTATATATGTTGCAGATATCCCTCAGGAATACATTCGATTGTGTTGTAGCTGTCAGTTGTAGCAGCAAGTGCAGCATCATTACCGCGATTATCATCATCATCACCTGCAACATCATGGGGCAGGAACGCTGCATGGGAGCGGAGTCCAGGAGAGGAGTCCAGGTTGCCAGCGCCTCCCACTGTGCACCTTTGGCGCTTCTTCTCTTGGGGCTGCGAAGGTGGCAACGATGGCAGCAGTTGCTCAGCTGTCAGATTGTTGCAGTTGCAGTTGTTGTTGCAGTTGTTGCTGCTGCTGCTGCTGCTGCGCGTTGATTCGTCGTAATTCAGGCGAGGCGGCAGGCACAACAAGTGGCCCGCAGATACAAAGATACAAATGTATCTGCAGCTGCATGCATGCGTGTGTGTGTGCGTGTGTGTGTATGTGTGTGTGTGTGCGTGCAGCTTCCATGTTTATGGCTGCCACGCTGACGTTTGACGACGAAGACGCAGCCCAGGCGCAGATGATAATGATGTGTTGCTGTTGTTGCTGTTGTTGCTGTTGTTGTTGCAGGGGCAGCAACTGTTGCTGCCACATTTTGATTGCGTGTCCATGTCTCCAGTGAAGTGCAGCCGGACCACAAGTGGCGAGAGTGAAGTGGACTCCGAATCGGAGTCGGAGTCGGAGTCGGAGTCTGGACTACCTGCGCATCAATCGGCCATAAATTAGCATTTGAGTAAATTGCTTGAATTCGTTATTCGGAATTAGGATCCAATGAGCTGACGTCGTTGCCCCTAACTCTCCACCTCTCTCTCTCCCTCTCTCTCTCTCTCTCCCCCTCTTTCTCTACTCGCAACATGTGGCCATTGAGCCTCCACACGAACTTGTTTATTTTGAATTCTTGTCTCCTCCATTGCAGGCTCTTTATGCTTCATTTCATGTTATTGATTGATTTATTTTTATTGAGAAAATGCTGGGCTTTTCGTATATTTATTCAGCACATTTTTCAAATATTTATTTTTTAGAGTGTAGCAAAATTATATATATAATAAGTTGAAAAAATCATTATTGAAAACATTTGGCTGGTTTTATAGTACTCTCTTTAATAATAACGAACATTGTCATCAGCAAACTTAGAGTTGAAAAATGTCAATAAAAAAAATATTTATCTTATTTGTTTTATAGCTGAATTTTTTACAGTCAACAATTAATACAATTTATGAATTTTTTGCAGCAAAAATAATTAATAATACTTTATAAAATTATAAAATTATAAAATAATAGTGCAGTTTTAAAAGTTTGCCAAACATTGTCAATATCAAACTTGAAATATTTAGCTGTATCTTTTGTTGCTATTCAAAGAATAATATCTGTATCTGCAGCTCTAATAAAAAGTATCCAATTCTAGTATATGTAATTGGATTTAATTAGAAAAGACACAATACTAATAATTCTGGTTAATTTGAATACGCTTCGAATACATCAAAAGGGAGCGAATTCATACTGGATATTTGTAAGCACATGTCGCTTATCTCTAGATCTTACTTTTGCGAAATGTTTTATTTATACTGAACGTTAATTAATGCCATGCTGCGATATTATTTATATTTCTCAAACTCATGCACAGCATTAAAGCCTAATTAATCTTGGCTAAAAGTGAAAGATACTCGTGCAAAATGAAACCAGCTTTTGAGCTACATTTGTAGCTGCCAATGCTTGCATAGCGAGTGTATTCATTTGAGTGTTTTTTATTCACCGTCGCATTCGCATTCATTCATTCATTTGTGCAACTCAACGCCGTGGCAATTGTCAATTTATTATGCGAGTGCCAACAAAGCCAACAAAGATAGAGCAAAAGTTGCTCAAAATGCAATCCGGAGACAATGAGGCACAAAAACTATCGCCGAGCTGTCGAAGTTGCCCCTGATCCCGGCTGCACTTGAAGCGGAAGCCAGCAGGCAGCAGGGACGGTCAGTTTGAGATGCAGCTACACTGAAAAAAACAACAAAGGTTTTGGTTTTTGAAGCAAGAATTTACGTTGGCACAAAAAACTCTCTCCGATTTTTATTCGATTTGTGTTAGAAATCTATTTAAAACCGAAATGAATTTCAAAGCTTTGTTTTGTAGAATAACTGTTATTTTTTCTGAGTGTACTTTAATTGGTCTAGACTGTCTTTTAGTAAACTATTAAACAGAAAATTATGAATAATGAAAATCTGAATTTATTCCGGATTTTTGTGCTTAAAATTTATAAAAACCCAAAATGAATTGAAGAGCTTTATTTTGCTTTATTTTGCTAATTTACACTGCTAATTTTTCCGAGTGTACCGATACAAATGCAGATGCTTAGGGCATGAGAGTGTGGCTAAAAAGGCAGGCGCGTTGAGTGTCAGAAACGACGAAATGTGGCACAGCCAAAGGGGCAGAGTGGCAGCCTACAATGTGCAACGTGCAACGTGCAACGTGCAACAAGTTCCAGTTCCAGTTTCAATTCCTGCTGCACTTTTAATTGACAGGCACAAACATCGCGCGGGGGCAATGCCACCCACCCACACACAGATACAGATACACAGATACATTTACACAGATACAGATACACACACACAATCGCAATCTCATGATTATTTCTGTGCGTTTCCCACAATTGATTCGGACAATGCAACCACAGCTTTAGCGACTTTTGTGGCAAGAGGGTTTCTCGCATTTGCGTTTGAGACTCCGATTCTCAGACTCTCCGACTCTCCGACTCTTCGATTCTCCGAGGCTCTGAGGCTCTTGTCTAGGGTCTGCAACCGCAGTCGTCGTCGCTAGGGGCCAGGCTCAAGTGCAAATGATTCTTGGCCGAACTGCGTGCGACTTTGCATAGGCACCTCACAAACTTGTCCAATTCAAAATTATCAGAAATAAATTATAACAGAATTATATTTAAATTAATCGGACAATGCAAGCAAAGAACTAACA
>JAWNNJ010001417.1:0-11681 GCA_035045125.1 Hypselothyrea guttata
GTATATTGTTGGTCAGGACGACAAGCCGAGTCGATATAGCCATGTCCGTCCGTCCGTTCGTCCGTCTGTCTGTCTGTCTGTCCGTCTGTCCTAGATCTCAGTAACTATAAGAGCTAGAGACACAATATTCGGGATTTAGTTTCTCCTATTCAGTAAGCAGATCAAGTTTATTTTAGATTTTGGATACTTCCCCCCCTTACCGATCAAACCGCAAAAAGTTACTGTAGCCGCAGTTTTAAAGCTATTGATTTATAATTGCTATGTGACTAATTTATGGCAATTTCTATTGACGCTGTGAATTTCGTTACGATCGGTTAAGAAACAGTGAGGTTATACCACCGACTATTCGCCGCACTAGGCAGATGGGGGTGGTGTGCCTTGCATTCGCGGGTAGTTTAGTGTGCGTGCCTCTGATTGTGTTTGTATGTACATATAGTAGTAGTAGTAAAGCAAAGGGTCTGCTACAGTCGGATACGTCCGACTGTAGCCTCCGTCCCATTAATCTGCCCCGTCCATATATTTTTATTAAGTAAATTGTTGTAATGTGCAACTTTTAGCATCAGTCGGGCGGGCCCGACTGTAGAATACCCTGTACCTTATATTTAAAAATATTATTTTATAAAACTTTCACACAGTGTAGCAGCAATGATTCTTCTTATTCTTACTTTTTTTGTGCGCCTTAACGGCCGCGCTGCCAGAGGACAATGCAATATTGTATCGTTTATATCTCCTGTGTTTGTATTTTGTATTTGTATTGACCGATTTTAATGCGCTCTTTAGTATACGTAAATACTATAAAAGAGAGTGTATGTGCCGACTACCAATGTTCTATGTTTAATATTACGCTTGTTATTCGGTTTTAAGCGATCAGGGCGTAAATGGGGCGTGGCATCAATAATATTAAATAAACTTCATCAGCGTTAGGTATAGACCTACCATTTTCTGAAGACAGAATTGATGTAAAAAGTTTGTGTCTTTTAAATTGGCGAATGTATTTTATTTTATTCATTGTAGGCGGCTGGGGCGTGGCATCCAACATTTAAACTAAACTTGATCTGCGTACTTTATTTATCTACCTACATGTCAAAATTGGCAGCTCTCTCTTCTCTAGTTACCAAAATCGACGCATTCATGCAAACGGACAGACAGATAGACATGGCTATATCGACTCAGCTCTTCACCCTGATGAAGAATATATATAGTTTGTGGGGTCTGCCACGCCTCCTACTGCCTGTTACACACATTCGCATAAAGTTATTAACCCTGTTTTTCCCATTTTTCCATTTTATACCCTAAATGGATGTATACAACGACAACGTTTACAACGTTTCTAATGTTTCTAACTTTGACCAATTCTCACCTATGATCGTTTGCTTCTTTTTAAGTTGCCCTTAAAGGTGATATTAAAATCATTTAAATTTTAACATTAAGGTACTCAATTTCTTATTCGCCGTATTTAGCTCTATTTGAACAGAGTTAAATGTCATATAGAGGAAAGTATTCGGTTATCTGTTCACTGATAAGCTCTTCCTGAACCACACACAGACACATACACAGCGTAGTTTTCGTTATTTTCGTTGGCAATAAGTTTTGCACTGTTCGGTTTTACAGTAAAGAACACACTCGTAATTTCGCTCATGATCTAAGAAATTGGCTTGAAATGCTCGATAGAATATTCAACGCAATAAAAAGTGAGGGCGGCGCGACCCACGACATTTCCCGATCGTCGACCGCAGCGTATGAGGTGTGCTTGAGTACTACGAGGCGAAAAAAAAGTAAAATAAACACAATACACACACAGATTGCGCCGTAGCCGACGACACGAGTATCATTCTTTTGCCTTTGTTTTTATTTACAATTTGATATTTTGCTCTTTTGTTTGGTTTTTTTTAACGCCGAATCTCGCGAGACTCTCCAAACGAATATGTGTAGTTGTTTGTTGCCGCCGGCAGCTGGCAACTGGCAGCAACTGCAACGGTAATGGTAAATATATATATGTACATATGTATGTACTCCGGGTAATGAGCAGCTGCAGCAACGCCTCTGCTTACCACTAGCTTTTTTGGAGCGGGACGTATGCAGGGCAGGGGTTTCTTGTTAGACGAACTAGCAAAAACAAACTTTTCAAAGCAAAGTCATTTAATACACAAATTACCCAACAACAACATCCAGTAATAACAACACATCGCTGCAGTGATAAGCCTTATCAGTAGTATAATACAAATATCTTGGGTGATTGCCTTGTGGGAAACACCGACCCATGCAATTTACCTATAACCACAATGCCTACAAGGCGAATGATAAGAATCCCCGAAAGCCGCTCACAAAGTTAGAAGTTTACTTTAAAATTTAACTAAAATGGCATATAATACAACACTAACTAATAGTTGTAATTAGATATCAGATATTATATATTACTCCATTAAAAAATGGGAAAAACAGGGTTATTAACTTTGCCAGGATGTATGTAACAGGCAGAAGGAGGCGTTGTAGACCAAACAAAGTATATATCGCTCGTTTACCAGAAGAGTGTCATAACTCAAAATTTTTGAGTTAATGATGCAGTAATGTTCCTTGGATATTAATCTATCTTGTGTCAAAATTTCATTATCCTATCTTTAGAACACACAGCGTGAGAAGAGAATATGTCGCTCCACCTTGTATTGAGATACACGGCGTTTGAAAACTTTAAACGCGTTAATCTCGAAACGCACTTTTTTGAGTTATGACACTCTTCTGGTAAACGAGCGATATATTCTTGATCAAAATGACGAGCTGAGTCGATAAAGCCTGTCTGTCCGTCTGTTTTAACGCGTCAATCTCCAACTATAAGAGCTAAAGCAGCCGTTATGGTCATTTTTGAAAGGTGTATACCATACGCAGATCAAGTTTATTTAAAATTTTGGATACCACGCCTCTACTGTGAACAATGAAATAGAATACATTAACCAATTAAAGACATACAAATCTATCTACGTAAATTATGTCTTCTACGACCTATAGAGATGATTAATATCTACTAATTCTGTAATTCTTAATTAAACCGGTCTATTATAAGAGAATTAAATATGCATGCCATACACATAAGCAGTAGGCTATCCTACATTCAACCGTAGGGCAATACTAATACTACAATGGAATATTGAGAACACCAGTCGAGTATCAAGAGCTGTTGTTAGCAGTTCAGCTAAAAAATCAATTGAGAAACGTTTTGCAGCTCTAGTCTCCTAGTCGGTCTTATATTGAAAATTATTCCATTACGTTTGTAATGGACTCCCCGTGGTGATCCCTGGATATCAATTATCTTTAATAATCGATAGCTCATTCGAGCGGCGAAATATTATATTAAATTATTAATATATGGACGGGTCAGATCAGTGGGGCGGAGCCTACAGTCGAAAGTAACCGACTGTTGAAGACTCTTTACTTTAAGTATATTTACAAACAAACACAATCAGAGGCACACACACTAGATGTTGGAGAACATAATTGGTGCCAGACTACAATCTGCTGTTTCCAGGGCGATATAGCCATGTCCGTCTGTCCGTCCGTCTGTTCGTCCGTATAAACACCTAGATCCCAGCAACTATAAGAGCTAGAGATTCCATATTCGGGATTTGGGTTCTCCTATTTGGTAAGCAGATCAAGTTTTATAGTTTGATTCCCCAAAAAATCGCAAAAAACCGCAACAAAGAATATATGCAACAGACAATTTTTTCAAAAGGATATATGTGCCACTGCAACCACAATATTTAAGCTACAGACTTTTAATTTTAGCCTATGACATTCTCCAACGGTGGTGTAAATCTAGCTTTATGTGCATGTGCTTCTGACTGTGTTTGTAAATCTACACATGATGCAAACAATTGAAAACAAACTGAAGAGCAAAACTGTAACACCATTGTGATACTCTAACTTCAACTGTCTTTATCTTCTCTTCTGTTGAATGGATTCAAAGATCTTAGTGTTGTTTTGTTTGTCAGTTAGTCTACCATGTATTCTAAAAATTTTATTCCATTTGACAAGCTCGAAGAAATATGCCAAAGCAAAATGTAAAAAATGTCAAATGTTACAGTTTTGCACCCTTGCTATATTTAAAAAAAAAAATTTTTATTTTGATTTTCTGTAATGTATCTACAGTTTCTTTTAATTTTTTAGTAAATCTAAGCAATTTAACATACAATACAATTGTACAATTGTCCTGATGTAGTGTACCATTCGTCCTTTGTCCTTTCCCACAACCCCATAATACCACTACGTAGGACCCCAAAATTCCCTAGCTGCTATTTTACTTGGACTCAAAATTTTTCAATTGCATTCCCATCGGGAGACAGTGTCTTTCACATAATAAATAGAAATTTGGGTTTTGACTTTATATTTTGGCCAGAATATTATATTATATATATTATATATTATATTATATATATATTATATTATATATTATATATATTATATATTATATATTTGGGTCAGTTGCTCTCTAAAAAAGGCATTTTTGAGCAAAAAGACCCATTTTTCCGATAAAATTCTGGAAGAATTCATTTAAAAAAATTGTAAATATTGCTTCTTTTACTTTATTCTATCAATTAAAACCAAAAGACCAACTCTTTTTTGTTATTTTAAGTGTCAAAAAAACATTTATCTGACACCCTGACTGCTGATTTGCTGTAACCATGTAAATTGCATGGTATTTTGTATTGCATTTTTTTTTTTGCAGGCGTCTTTCCAAATCCATTCGATATTGCCTTAATTTTAAAGCATGGTACATCGCCTGATTATCTTCCAGATCAACTAAGTAATTTTATTTCTCCAATTCGCAGAGTGAATGTATAACGAACTTGTTTCCACACCTTTCGCCAGACAATATTCCAATGCAGTTTGCCCTTTTTATCTTCCACTTCCATTTAAATATTTTTCTGGCATTTTGTTTCGCACACTAAGCCAGCAAGCAAAGTTGAAAGTGTAATAAACTTGCGTGTGAAACGCACGAAATGTTTAAACAATAGGCGCGCTCGCATTTCTATTCATATTCAATTTTGCACACACAAGATACATACTTAGATGGACTTTCACTTCCAAGTGGAGCCAAACTTTGAGTCTCAGTTAGAGACCCATTTAATTTTGCAACTAAATTGAAAGATTCATTAACATTTTTTCTTGTTTTTGCTTTGATTTTGCATTCGTTATCCCATAGATTATGATGCAAGGGTGCAATCGACTCAAAGAGCAGCAAAAGAAAGAAAATAAATAAACAGATCAAGATTGAGTACCATCAAAACCCAAAACCAACGTCAACAATACAGCTTGAACAACTTGGCAGTTGGCATTTTATTTTGGGTTGTCAAAATAACCCGTTCCCAACATAACAATTGCTTTACAGAATAAATGCCTTGAAGAGAAAAACAAAAATGATAATAATATGAAAATATACACTTTGAAAATGATGGCGAATATCACAACGTTAACATTATAAGCGTTTTTCCCTTAACTCTTAGTGCAGCCGTTAACTTGCAGAGAACCTGTTGGTCGATCACTTTCGACTAGAGCTTCTGCACACGTTTTTGTATCGTGTTGTTCCATTTGTCTTTTTCAGCCATTGCTGCGGCTTCTTCAGGCGGTCTTTTGGCTATTTTTTAGGTTGCGGGAAATTTACGAAATTTGGTTTTGGAGATATTCGTATTGTCTATTGTTGTTGCTGGAGTAATTATTGTGCTTGTTTGTTGTTGTATATGTTGATGTAGTTGCTGCTGTTGGTGTTTCACTATATTCTCAGGAGTTGTGCAATTCAAGTTGAGACAGGGAGGTTGTGGGAACCATACAAAAAGTGAATGCAAGTGGTTTCGGACCGAACGTAACGATACTACTACAACTCCATAAACTATTTATATTTTCGATGCAAATACATATTTGCAAAATGAGCACATTAATTGGTCTCGCGTTTCAGTTTCTGTTTTACTTTTTTCTATGTTGTTTTCATGCAAATTTGCTTGGGTTTATTATGAATCAGATTTTCTGCTCTAATGAAACATTCAAGGCAATTTCCAATCTTATTTGACCAATATGTACTATTTTTGTTGTAGTCCAATAATTTGATTATAGTTTCTTGTGATTATATGTGTAGGTATCTATTTTAATTCTTGCTTTCATAACTTGTTCAAACTGTTTTTGCTTAATCAACTATTTTTCAGTTTTTGCACAAACGAATTGAGAGGGCTAAAGTCGGATGCAACCGACAATAGAATTTCCTTCAGCAATTGCCTACAGCAATGCTTCTTACTTTTAATTAGACGCTATACTTTAAAAAAAGTAAAAGGGTCTATAAATTTAGTGCAAATGACAGATGTATCTAACACCCAGAAGGAAGCGTGGTAGACCCCACAAAGTATATGTATTCTGACTCAGTATGACAAGCTGAGTGTGAATTACATTACGATCAGATAAGAAACAGCGAAGAAAACACAAAGTACAGGGTCTCCTACAGTCGGTTACGTGCGACAGTAGCCCCGTCCTTACTGGATTTTTGACCTTTTACTTTAAAAAAGTAAAAAGGGTCTATTAACTTAGTGCAGAGAAGAAATGTGTGAAATGTGTTTTCAGGACGACAAGCCGAGTTGATATAGCCATGTCCGTCCATCCGCCTGTCTGTCCGTCTGTCTGTCCGTCTGTATGAACACCTAGATCTCAGCAACTATAAGAGCTAGAGACACCATATTCGGGATTTAGTTTCTCCTATTCAGTAAGCAGATCAAGTTTATTTTAGATTTTAGATACTAGAAAAATGGGAAAAACAGGGTTAACAACTTTGTCAGAATGTATGTAACAGGCAGAAGGAGGCGTGGCAGACCCCACAACGTATATATATACTTGATCAGGGTGACGAGCTGAGTCGATATAGCCATGTCCGTCTGTCTGTCTGTCTGTCTGTCTGTCTGTCTGTCTGTCTGTCTGTCTGTCTGCCTGTCTGTCTGTCCGTCTGTCCGTCTGTCTGTATGAACGCGTCGATCTCAGCAACTACAAAAGCTAGAGATGTTTTGGTTGCAATAGATATGTAGTTATCTTACGCAGATCAAGTTTATTTCGAAAATTGGACACCACGTCCCCTTGACGCCCAAAAATCAATAAAACCCAAACAACCTCGTGTTTTTGAACATAAAAAGTTGAATAACAAGCGTAATATTAAACATAGATAGTTGTTATTTGGAACATAATCTCTCTTGTATAATATTTAACTCTACTGAGAAGCGCATTGAAATTGGTTGAGAAATATAGGAGATATAAGCTTCACAATAGTTGAACTTAAAAGTTCATAAACAAGCGTAATATTAATCATAGAATGTTGTTATTGTTGATTATATATTCTATTATATTATATTTAACTATCCTGAGCGCATTGAAATCGGTTCATAAACAAAGGAGATATAAGCTTCCTAATATTGCATGTGTCACACCCAAGCGCAGCAGCGTGCGAGAGGGATGGCAATACCAAGCATGTTGCTGGCCCTTGAATTGTGCGTATGTTTGAATATTAGAACATACAAAGTTGAATAGCAAGCGTAATATTGAACATAGAATGTTGTTATTTGGAACATAAACTCTCTTCTATTATATTTAACTATCTTGAAAAGCGAATTGAAATCGATTAATAAACTTAAAATATAAATAAATTAAATTATATGTAAAATATTTAAATACATATTATACTGTATTTGCGAGCGCGAAGCGCGAGCTTTGCCGCCCATTCCGGTTTTTTATCTGGTCATGCACCAACTATAGTGCTGATCAAGAGCTACAAATATCACCTTTTGTGCAAATAAAATAATGGTCTGGCCTACTATGTTTTTTTGCTCTGAATGCGAACGACACTTTGGAAATACCCATACAAAAATTAATATAATATGTCTATATTTAATATTTAAAATATGCATGGAATGAAGAAACAAAAAATCCGATGAAACAGATGCGAACGTACAAACAGTATTCTACTCTGGGAACTCCTGGGCAAAGGCGAAAAAAGCTACACAGGGCATGTCAAAGCCGTAATACTCAACAACCATGCGTACAGAGCAAGCTGTCCACCCATGAAAATTGACAACAGCGCATAGAACAGAAAACACAAAAGCTTTTGAGCTTTCAGTTCGATTGACGTGTGTATGAACTGTAGGCCTAGACCCTACAACCCTATTTGTATAATTCCTGCGTGTTTGGTCTGGACAAGTTGTATGATCGTGGGAACCATTGGTCAGAATTAAAAAAAAAAAATCAGTATTTAGGCTGCTTGTAATGGGTGCTCCGTGCTAGTACTCTAAGATATTTAGGTTATAAGCCCATGTAATTATCGATAAAAGCGTTGTAAAACGAAATAATCAAATTGAGTTAGAATATACTAGTTTTGAGGATTTTGTAAATACGTTTAATAGCGGGAATCATCGAAAGGACGTCATAAATTTTACAATAAAACTAATTTGTAAAATTAAACCAAACCAAAGCAATTTTAAAGAATTATCTTTTTTGGGTAGTAACTTTTTTGGTACTCTAAATTTAAATTTTATAAATAAATAAAGACTTGGTAATTTGCATGACGCTGTGAATTGATATTCTATGGGATAAGGAACAGCGAAGGTATGCGACAAATTGGTCGATTGGCAGCTCTATTGTATTTCGTAATTAAATTATAATATAACAAATTACCTAGCTCTTATAATTGCTGAGATCGACGCGTTCATACAGACGAGCAGACGGACAGACAGACAGACAGGGCTAAATCAACTCGGCTCGTCCTCCTGATCAAGAAAATATATACTTTGTGGGGTCTACCACGCCCCCTTCTGCCTGTTACAATCTGACAAAGTTAATAACCCTGTATTTCCCATTTTTCAATGGGTACAGGGTATAAAAATGCATGCTGGACAATTATTTTACTAAACTCAAAAATTTGTAATTTCTTATTAGTTTCGAATATTTGATTTAAACCGGAGGGAAAATGTGCGTATTAAATCACTCTATTTGTTTGTATTTGGAACGAACATGACTTAAAAATTTCCATGCGAAACTGCAACGTATGTATGTAGAATGGTTGGCAATGCATAAAAATGCTATTCGGCAGATATTGAAGACTAGAATGGGAAATGAAGATGAGGCAACTGAAATAGAGGAAGTATAAAAAGAATAATTGTTTTTTTCTCCCCTTGAAAAGGTTACTGACTACTGACCAAGAGGAATAGAATGAGTCACCACTGTGTAAAATTCGCATAGAAGTGTCACAAGAGTCGCACAAAAGATCACATACAAAAGCATTGCAGACTGGTGTGGAACCCAATTTAACGAGAATGGGCGGAGTAGATCAGTCGGACGCGCCCGACTATAGAATAACCTGTGCTAGAGCTGGGTGCGATCTACAATTTTCAAGAATCGATCTTTTCGATCGATTCACATCTAAAAATCAATTTAATCAATTAATCGAAAAAAACCGATCATTTTAATTCGCAAGTAGTCTTAGAGAAAAACTTAAAAATCGGTGCATACAAAATAAAGTTTATATTGTTTGAAAAACTAAGAAAAACAAATTAAGGACAGGGCAGATCAGTCGGGTGTACTTTTTGCTACCGATTATATCATTAGCGTACAACAATTGTACATATCTTGTTCATTTGAGGCGCGTTACATTAAATTTCACATGAAATCACAATATCGATTCCCAAAAAATAGAATCGATTTAATCACAGAATATAGTGATTAAATCGAATCGAAATCGAATTGCAGTCCAGCTCTAACCTGTACCTTATAAATATAATATAGCAGCAATGCTTCTTCTTCTTACTTTCTATGTATGCCTTGCTTTATTGACTGCGCTGAGAGGTTTGATTGATTTGTCAATATCTTCCGTGTTTATTGACCGATTTTACATTTTCTAGATAGTTCAATATAATCGAAAAGATCATATATTCTGAATAACAACCTTTTATGTTCATTATTACGCTTGTTATTCGGCATCCAACATTTGAAATAAACTTTATCTACGTATAATATAGACCTATCAACTACTGAAGACAGAATTTATGTAAATAGATTTGTGTCTCTTAAATTGACAAATGTATTTTATTTCATTAATTGTAGGCGAAATGGGCTTGGCTTACAAGATTTTAAATATATGTATTTGATCTGCGTATGGTATACACCTAACTACATACCACAAAGCGCGGCTCTAGCTTCTATAGTTTCGAAAATCTCAGTGTTCATATAGACAGACAGACAGACAGACGGACAGCCAGCTTAACTCGACTCATCTCGTCACCCTGATGAAGAATATATGTACTTTTTGGGGTCTTCCAAGCCTTCTTCTTCCTTTTACATACATTCTCCCAAAGTTATTAGCCCTGTTTTACCCATTATTTAATGGGTACGGGGTATAAAAAGTGGGCGATGACAAAGCTTTTCTGTCAGCCGGCCCGACATGCCTCAGCGCATGCGCAGCTCTATTTATTCAAACAGAGAAAGAATGGCACCACTTTAGATTCCAACAATCAGGAAAACCCCGCAATCTTCAAAAGATAAGCCCAGTTAGACAGACGTTACCCAGAAACTTTGTGCAAAGGCAACTACATTTTGGTGCAATGGAAGACATGCAAAGTTTGATTCTGGTTCAAAACTGGTCTTAAGTTTTGCGAGTAGAAGTCGTTTGCCTATAAATTAAAATCTGTGCTACTTTGTGAGTATATTTCGAGAAGGCTTGAGTTTTGTGATTTTTTACTTTCCTGAAACAATGTTACCGCTGTTAAATTAATCAAACTGAGGCTAGGAACAAGAGAACAGTACTTTGAGAATAAGGTTACCCTTATTTGAATGAAAACTGTGTTACTGTTCTGTTTAGTCTGCTTGGAAAGTTAAACCAGGTAGTGAAACCTTTTTATACCCTGTACCGATTGAAAAATAGTAAAAATACGAATAATCTGCGTATTGAATACATCTACTGATAGAAACCAAGATGGCTGCTCTAGCTCTTGTAATTGCAGACGAACAGACAGACGGACGGACAGACGGGGCTATATCGACTTAGCTTGTCGTCCTGATCAAAAATATATACACTTTGTTGGGTCTGCCACGCCTCTTGCTGCCTGTTACATACATTCTGACAAAGCTATTAACCCAGTTTTCCCTCTTTTTATAATGGGTACAGGATATAAAAATAAAGCCAATTTGGAAAAAGGTTAAACACTTTTATTTTAATCAAGAAATATTAACTCAAAATCCACACAACAAATGATCTATATTTATATTAATTTTAGTTAATTGGGCTCCGCGATCAGGGTTGCCAATTCCGCTTTTTTCCCGTCAAATTTGGCTTTTTTTCAAGGCTAGCAGCGGGAGAAATTCAAGAATGGCGGGAAGCGGGAATTCTGGATTTTTTTAAATTGATTTGGCTTTTTTTCCGCTTTTTTTAATATTGCCGTAGTTACATGAAAATTATGAAAAAGTAACACCTTTATCACTGTTTTTTATTAATATTTTACAATACCTTAACTTGTTTATGGCCAACTATCTTTTTCATTTCGCAATGCTGCAGGAATATAACAAAAACTGATGACTAGGACAATAGTAGAGCTTATTACAGCATTTGCAAGTCTATTATACAGCGAAGTTCAGTGATATGCGCTCAAATGGAACATTATTTTCAATGGATACAT
>JAWNNJ010001418.1:0-28092 GCA_035045125.1 Hypselothyrea guttata
TTTTTTTATATTTTTTAATTATATTTTTAATTTCTTATTTTTTTTAATATTAATTTTATTACTCTTAAGATTTAATCTGTAATTTAATTTTTTTCTTGGCTGACTGGTCTTAGTCGGCATTTAAATAAATAAATAAATAAAATAAATAAAATAAAAATTTACTTGGATCAGACAAAGTTCTAAAAGTCCTTCTATAAACTCATGCGAGCGTGAAGGGAACACACCATGCTCATCAGACCAGTCGAGCCCCTGGCAAGTTGAAGTCGCCCATAACGATAAAGTGATCGTTATCAGAAGCAAGAGAGGAAATGAATTGAATAGCGGAAAGATGATTAAGATATATAGAAATGTCAGAATGAGGTGGTATGTAGGAAGAAGTAATAAATACAGAATAGTGAGTAACCATTCGATAACACGACGAACACGGGTACAACGTAAAATATTAAATAAAATAATTATTTTAATTAAACAACATCAACCTTAATAACAAGGAAATACATGCTGGGAAACTTCACGGCAGTCCAATCAAATAAGATCTACGCACTTAGGTAACTACTTCCTAGGCCCAAAGAAGGTAGCTTTTCTACAAGTTTAACAGACTGAAATTAGCATGACCTATTTTTAGACACTTTGAAATTACAATCATAATATTCTTTCGGATCCTTTTTAACATGAAATAATTATTCAGACAAATAATTTTTTAAATCTCTCATTTGATTTCGTTTAGCAAAAATAGTCATGCAGGTATCCAAAGAATGTTCTTCAGCTTTGCCGGAAATTAATAAATTAAATAAATCAAAGGGAACGATCAACGAGACCATATTAACTAACGAATCAATGGTTTCGGTGATTGCATCGCCATCCAACGAAAACTCGACACCAAACCATCAACTGAGCTGGAGTTCCTTTATACAAAGAATAATCAATTGCGCCGACGAACTGGGCCATTACGTGAAACAGCTTGTCGCCTATTTGGCGTTCAAGTTCTTCAAAATCTTCCGTCCACAAGCTTTATTGTTCAGAGAGGCCTCGTTATCTCCAGAATCCAAGCAACAGTTGGATTCTGTAGGACGCAAGACGCTTGTTTTGGATCTTGATGAAACACTGGTGCACTCTTGTTATATTGACCCTGAAACACATGAATCTGTTGGGTGCAACCTGGTTCCAGACACAGCTCAGCCTGACTATGTGATGACCATACGGATATTGGATGATATAGAACCTATTCAATTTCAGGTGTTTAAAAGACCATTTGTAGATCAATTTCTCGACTTTGTGTCAAAGTGGTATGACGTCGTTATTTATACCGCAAGCATGGAGGCGTACGCTTCCAGCGTTGTGGATAAGCTAGATGCAGGACGTGGAATATTCCAGCGTCGTTTCTATCGCCAACATTGTATCTCGGTGACAAGCATACTCAGCAAAAATTTATATGTGGCAAATCCAGATCTTAGGCGAGTTTTTATAATTGACAACTCACCCAGTGCGTATCGGGATTTTCCTGAGAATGCTATTCCCATAAAATCGTATATTTATGATCCCAACGATCAAGAGTTGCTAAATCTTCTGCCTTTCCTTGATGCCTTACGATTCACAAAAGATGTCAGGTCTATCCTCAGTCGGCGAATAAACTAATGGAGACAAATTTATATCGTACATAAAATAGCCCCATTGTAACATACACTCTACTCTTCTATTAAACATATACAATAATTAAAAAGACAATAGTAAATGAAATATGTTATTTCTAAACGAAAAAAATATTTTGTTATATTAGACTAATATTATTAATATGTCACATTTTATAGTATTTAGATATAGTATGTGATCCTCCTAATACATCAACAATCAGAAAATTAAATAATGTGTCAAATATACATTGGCAGCACTCGAGCATAAAAACACTCGCAACAATGTAAACTATTTCTTTCCAATTGCACATATCGCTCGTTTACCAGAAGAGTGTCATAACTCAAAAAAGTGCTTTCGAGATAAACGCGTTTAAAGTTTTCAAGCGCCGAGTATCTCCATACAAGGTGGAGCGACATATTCTCTTCTCACGCTGTGTGTATTGAAGATAGGATAATGAAGTTTTGACACAAGATAGATTAATATCCAACGAACATTACTGCATCATTAACTCAAAAATCGCGTTTTTTGAGTTATGACACTCTTCTGGTAAACAGGCGATATGTATTTCTTGCTTGCTGTATATGACAACTGCAATAGTATGAATAGGAGGTAAATTAACGTTTTATTTTTGTGCTCTAACTAAAGCATTTTGGTAAATTGCTTTTTTCATACCCTGTGTAGGTGGCTATCTTACGCAGATCAAGTTAGTTTCAAAAATTGGATTCTATACCCCATTTACGCCCAATATCTACCCACACCACCATCGAAAAATGTACCACAAAACGTTGAACGTTACAACGTTGTTATTTGGAATATATACTCCCTTCTACTATATTTATCTATCCTGAAAACCGCATTAAAATTGGTTGATAAACACACGAGTTATTAATAAAACAATATTGGATTGCTTGCTTCTTAGCAGCGCAGCCATTAAAGCATGAGACATATGAATAGTAAGAAAAATAGTTTTATAAAATAATACTTTGCTTAGTTTATGTATGTCGTCCAATCTTAATTACGGACCGATTTTAATGAAATTTACAGAATGGGTAGATATTGACAGGTAGCAACTAAAAAATCTCTCTCTCTTATACCGCGTGCCGCAGCTGGCGCTGCGCTCTCGCATATACAGTATATAATTTAAAATATTTTAAATATATCTTAATTTATTTATTAACAATAGTACAACAAATATGGGCGCGCTGCCAGAGGTCGGGCGTGGCCTGCAACAAGTAGAAGAGAGTTTATGTTCCAAATATCAACATTCTAAGTTTATTTTTACGTTTGCTATTTAACTTTGTATGTTCAAATATTCTCACAATCGTACAAAGTGCCTAGCAACGTGCTTGATATTGCCATCCCTCTCGCACGCTATTCCCACGCGTAAAGCGACTGAGTTGACAAGGCGCGTGCGATGTAACGCATGCAATATTACGTAGCTTATATTTTCTTTGTTCATTAACCAATTTTAATCCGCTTTTCTTGATAGTTAAATATAATAGAACTTGTTATGCAACTTTGTATGTTCAAAAACACGAGGTTGTTGGTTTTATTGATTTTTGGGCATAAATGGGGAGTGACATCCAAAATTTGAAATAAACAAGATCTGTGTATGGTATATACCTACCTACAGCAACAAAAACGGCTCCTCTAGTTTTTATTGTTGGTATCCAACCTTTAAATTGAACCTACCTACACTAGCTCCTATAGTTGCTGAAACAGACGGAGGGACGGACATACAGATAGACAGGTCTAAATCAACTCAGTTTGTCGCAATGCTTCGCCCTGTTCAAGAACTTGCACAAAGTTGTTAACCCTGATTTTTCACATTTAAGGGGTTTCGATTTTTAACAAAGACTATAAAAAACGTTTTTTGGTTAAAAACGAAGCATTAAGAAATTTAAATCATTCACTGTGTACAAAACTGCATCACAGTTTAAACCATATCGTGAGCTGCGAACAGAGATACGTAGGGACTTTATTTGCCTTGTTGGAAAGTGCAGTGAGAAAGGGAAAGATGACATTGGAGATTAGGACGAACTGAAGAAAAACCAAAACTGTTGCAAAAACATGTCACATTAAGTGCACAGACAACAGCAGCAGGAAGTCTATGGGACTTGAGTGCTTTTATTGCTACCGGAATTCTGCGGGCTTTTGCTTTGAAGTTGATGGTTGAATTTGGATTTTATTTTTCTATTTTTTCTGTTTTTTTTTTTTGGCTATTGTTTTCTTTTCCATCCATGAGAGAAGTTTGCATTTGTTTTTTATGGATTTGCACTTAAATATAATAGTTTCTTTTTCTGTTAAATGAATTATATGCGGGTATATTATTATTAAATATTACAATACCCGAAATTATTAATAATATTTAGTTCATTGCTACATTTTTGTAGTCAACAATCCAATTGCAGTTGCCATTTATTTTTTAAGTTCCTACAACAATGTATCTTTAGGTCTACTTATACTATGTAGACAAGCTTTTCGCGAAAAATAATTACCGCTTTTTCACTTCGTTAGCAGACTGTTTTTTCTAGAACACTCAGCCCTAATTAACAGCAAGCTTTTACTATCAGTGTAAGCTTTCGTCATTATCCATCTCTTTCTATTTTATTTTTCATTGAAAAACAGCGATGCTAGGGAGCCAGACATGGCAGAAACACTCCACTGCCTTTCAATGATGCACAAACACAGAGTCCCTAGTTCCGACTCACAAGTCCTGAATCTGTTTCATTGGTCTGTCGACGACTTTGTCACTTCAAGAATATTTCTTCAATTCGACGAGACGTTATACATTGACTTTAAGTTAGTGCTGGGTTACAATTTAATTACGATACTTCATAAAGGTAATTAGTCTTTATGTTAAATAACTTTAGCATTATATTAGAACCAACAAATCCAAACGATTACCTACTTTATTATAACGATGCGAATAAATATTTTTGTTGAGTATTTAAGAAGTTCAACACAATCTAATGAAGACACAACCGACTGTAGGAGACCCTTACTTTGCGGTTTAATAATCACTAAAAAGCAATTTGTTTCGGCAAAAGTATCAAAAATCTAAAACAAACTTCATCAGGAGCATAGGAGATCTTTAATACCAAATATGGTGTCCGAAATCTTCAAATAGCCGGACAAACGCTTAGCATATAGCATTACCTATCTGACAGAGAGATATAGAAGGAGAACGACCGACATAAAGCATTATCAATTCTATGTTTATGAACCGCACGCACATGTATGAAATCAATTCGATTGGAATATGATGTATTCTTATTTTCATTGCTGAATATCAGTGGTATATCTGTATAAACACACTAATACATGGATGAAAGCCTTTTTTTTTTTTGCCATTTTAACTTCCTGTCTTACTGAAAAATAATTTAAGTTAATATTTTAAATTATATGACCAAAATTGGAAAAACACATTTATTTTAATTAAGAAAAATCAACTTAAAAGCAACACTTTAAATTGTCTATATTTATATTAGTTTTAACTGAATGTGAGAAATTCGGGCTCGACGTCTAGCAATGGGAGATTTTTAATGGAAAAATTTGGCTTGGTCAGATAGTACTATTTCGAATGGTGCCAACCATTCTCATCAGTGACCTTAGAAACGAAAAATGTCAAACTTGTCTGTATATGTGAGTAAGTCGTAGGTCAGGTTCGAACCATGAACCTGTGGTTAGTGAGGCGAATGCCTTAACCAGAACGCCAGTCCTGTCCAAGCCCAGCCGCCGCTTAACTGCATTCATCAAGAGATCTTCATCTGACTATTTCTAAGACTAGCTGTTGGTTGGCACCATTCGAATTAGTACTATCTGACCAAGCCAAATTTTTCCATTACAAATCTCCCATTGCTAGACGTCGAGCCCGAATTTCTCACATTCAGTTATCGAATTATACGTCGCTTTACAAATTGTAAAATTTAAAAACAAAAAAAAAAAAACATATTAGTTTTAGTTAATTTTGGTCCGAGATCCCAACCAACCATTTTGATCGAAATGCAATAACAGAATGCAAGTTTCTCGATCACCAAACAACTCTATATGTTACTGTTGCTGAGACCGAAGAGCATTGAAGAGAATAAAATATATTTATGTTAAATAAATAATTGATTAAATATATAAAATAATATAATAAATAAATATTTTTTGGGTGTGCGCAGAGATATTCGAGCGAGTGTATATGTATACACTTTATGGGATTTGGCACGCCTCCCTTTGCCATTAACATAAAATTGCATAAAGTTATGAACCCTGTTTTTACATTTTGTGGGTTGGTTCACAATTTATTCGTATAAAGACCAAGATTATATAGATTGTTGGTTGTGAATGGATGATAAGTTATCCACGAATTTTTCAAAGTTATTTAATATTTAGTACGTTTTATTTACTTTTATGAAGTTTTGTTACCTAGGCGCTATCTGTAAATCATCGCCAATTTCATGAATAACATTGCATTCAGCAAGGAGAATATATAAAAAATACATAATAAATAGTATAATTGAAAAAATTCCCACAGAACGCCGTGTAAAAAATCCAAGCGTAATGGTCCACATCAAAGTCGTGGCTATTGCCAGTATTAAAAACACAAAAGTATGTTTTCCATAACGGCCATAAATTCTAAGTTTAGATCCTTCCCGTTGAAAATCCCGATTTATAAATGTGGCAGCAGCCATGGCAACCGTCATACCTATAATTTTAAGTATATTAACATTCAAATAGTCAATCTGATGAAGGTTGCAACTTACAAAACAAAGGTGCGGCTAGTATGCCAGCAAATGCCATTTTTTCGTAACCTTGGCGAGCTAACTCCATAGTGATAAAGACATCGGGCAGGGCTCCGCAAGTGGACCGTACGCAGCTTGCCAAAAAATCTTCGGACATACCATAAACTACGCCAATTAAAACGAAGAGTATCTCAAGTTCAGTAGCAAAAACCGCCAAGAGTAAAATAGAACTACTAAGAGTCAGGGCAATAAATACCTGTTGGAAATTGGGAATTTAATAAGATATATACGCATTCCAAAAGTCTAATAATGTTATCATTTCAAACCAAATGGTATTGTGGCGGTCTATCGGTTCTGGAGGTGAGGAATACAATTATAGCAAGAGGTCCAGTCACACAGAGTGACCACAGGAAATACCAATAAGAAAGGGGTGGATACCAACTTTCGTGCTGAACGTTAACTAACACTAAAGGATGTTTAATTAATAATTTTTCTGAATTAAAATATGAACAAACCTTGTATTAGAGTTATGGATAATAAGGGGTTCGTAATAATGTGTAAACAATTCAGAAGTTTACACCAACCATGTCGGTCTAGAGTGTAGTCCACAACGGGTATAAAAACAGTACAGAAAAAGGTGATGGGAGAGAAAATAATTAGAAATATGCGTTTCCACCAACTAGCCAAATTCCAATCTTCTTTTCTGATAGGTATAAGGTTGTGAGAAAAGTCCGAACAGAGAAACATATTTTTTGGATTTTTTGGATTATAATAGATATGTCGTGTCAACGATTCATCAAAGTTTGAATCCCTATATATTACGAGTGGATCTTCCAAATGGTCTTCGGGATTTGTTACACGTTGTGATCTTGGTATATTTCTCCAATTGACAAGCGGCACCAACTGTGACACCCTTTTGGTTTCTTCCTTAAGTTGTATTAATTTAGTCACTTTTTGATGCAGTAACTTTTTGTTTTCATAGGTTTGAGGTTTGCTTTTTAAACTGGCGATTTGTTTGCGAAGCACTATAGATTAATGAAAATTAAATGCGGAGAATCATTGAGTCAGTATATACTTACATGTTTTAGCTTTATTCATTAAATATTGATCCAAAAATACCACAATCAAATACAAAATGTAAAAAAAAGTTATCACTAAAAACACGACATGAAAATAGGAGATCGTAATATTCTAAGCACTTACAAACTGCCTCCATCATCGACAAACAATCTTTACTATTGACCATCTGGGCCAGCATTTCGGCAGCAATGAGAAGAAATAGCAAATCACGAGTCACACAGTGTCCATTTATTTTAAGCGGCCTTAGAATGCACAAAATGCCCCCAGCAAGTAGCAGTATAGCTAAAGCGTTACTGTAAGCTATATTAATGATTGGAGAATGACCACGAATCGGCATTGAGTTTACTATCGGGTCAGACATACTATTCCCAATGCTCAGCAACGTAACCCCAGCTAGATACTCGCTCATGCCGAACTTAAGAACTACAATCTTGAGTACTGGCACGATGCTGCAATTAAATTAAATACCTCAAATGGAAATTTAATTTTGAAAAGCCAACTTACTAAACCTCTACCAAATACGCCAACAAATACATAAGAAAGATCATAAGGAATATTAGCACAGTCATCAAGAAGTCCTCCATTTGTTTGCTTTGAACATTAGCGCCGCAGTAGATCAAATGGAAATAATTGAAAAAGTGGGATATGTTCTGACAGTGGTTTAACGATGTAATGAATTTGCATCGGTGTTTGTAATCTACCTGTACCATACTAAAACAACTCAACTTTCAAAAAGATTAATGCTTGACTCCCCATTTCATTTGTATTGCAACTTACTTTATGGTTCATATATTCATTTGATAAATTTGCATACATATTGAAGAGTGGTATATTTTACTGAAATTATGCTAGAATCGGAATCTAAATTTTTGTAATTCAATTATTTGATTTTGAATTCAAGGCTTTCTTACAAATTATAAGAATATGTTCTAAGTTCACTAATGTGAAACTTTCAAAGAAAGTACAAAAAGATCTATTAAATTATTGTAAATGGAGGAGGCGTGGTAGAAACTACAAAGTTTATATATTCTTGATCAAGACGACGAGATACATAAATCTATCTAGAAATCGATCGGAAATTATAAGCTACGCGTGCCTAGTGCGGCTAATTGTCTGTGGCATATCTTCGCTGTTTCTTATCAAATCAATTCACAGCATCGACAGAGTATACCAAATTGCAAGTCTAGCTTTTAAACTGTGGCTGCAGTAGCCTTTTGTGATTTGTGGGGAAGGGAGGGAGATATTCAAACTCTATAACAAACTCGATATATAGGTAGGAGATAGGAGAACCTAAATTCCGAATATGGTGTCTCTATCTCAATAGTTGCTGAGATCTAGGTGTTATTAAGGACAGACAGACAGACGGACATGGCTATATCGACTTAGCTAGTCGTCCTGATTAAGAATAAATTTACTTTACGGGGTCTGCCACACCTCCTTCTGCTCTTAACAGGCACTTTTTAATTTTAAAAGTAAAGGGTCTTAAAAAATTCTATATAAATGTGCAAATAAAAGTTACAAAACAAGTTACAATGTAAATAATATTTAAAAATATAAGTTAATCAGGGAATAAAATAAGGTGAAATTTGCCCAGCATTTGCTGCAGGGATTGGGAAAACCCAGAAAAACCCAATCAGACCAGAGCTAGTAGTAAAGTGGTGATAAAGCTTTAGTCTATGGTACTAATTACGTTGGATTCGTTAATATAAAATAGAACATTTAATTGTGGAAATGATAGATTCCGAATCAACTACTCGATAGATATTGAAAACATTTAAAGGCAATGGAGTAAATAACGGGTAAGACGCTTTGGTATTGAAAACCTACCTAATCACAAATATAACACCCAACATGGTAGGGCGATTAGTAAGAGAGGCAAGATAAATTAGAAGAAGTCTACAACTGTAGGGAGGTAAAGTCCAGATAAGTTTACGGAGAGCGAAGAGCAGAAATTTCTTTGTTACAGATTCAATTATATCCTGATGTACAGAATATTGTGGCGACCAAACACAAGATCCAGTATCCAGTATTCCAGAATAGGCAAGAGAAGTAAAGAGCAGTTTAGAGATATGGGGTCCTATTGGCACCTTTATTACTCTGGGGCTATTTGCAATAGTTGGAAAATGAATTATTTATAAATTTTTATAATCGGTTATATTTCAATTGTTAAGAATACGTACGTAAACAGCTGTTTTAGCGTCAAGCATTTCTCTACAAATTAATTAAGGTCCACTCATTGATTAAAAATTAATTTGAGCAGCTCTGGGAAGTCACACGTTATTACACTCTTATCAGAACCCGCTTCAGAGTGTTTTCGTATCAGATCAAAACCCCCCTATAAAAATCGTGTGTATCGATTGTTGTGCGCTTCGCGGTTTATTCTCAGAGATAAGACCAGACGATCCGACGCTACTCAGCAGGTATATAAGTAGCAGCAGCAGCTGCTGGCCAGTTAACAAGTCTTGAAATCGACCCGAAATCATGGCAAACAAAACTATCCTCCTGCTGGTTGTGCTGATGTGCGCACATGCCGTCTTTGGTGTGACCATCATCACCAAGGCGCAATGGGGTGCACGCACTCCCAAGTCCAAGTCCACTCTGGGCAACTCTCTGAGCTACGCTGTGGTCCACCACACAGCTGGCAACTACTGCACCACCAGGAGCACTTGTGAGACCCAGCTGCGCAACATTCAGACCTACCATATGGACACCTTGGGCTGGGCAGATATTGGCTACAACTTCTTGATTGGCGCTGACGGTAATGTGTATGAGGGTCGTGGCTGGAATGTGTTGGGCGCTCATGCTACCAACTGGAACTCCAAGTCGCTTGGCATCTCCTTCCTGGGCAACTACAACTCCGATAAGATCACCTCCGCCCAAATCACCGCTGCCAAGGGATTGTTGGCTGATGCTGTTTCTCGTGGTCAGATCGTTTCCGGCTACACTTTGTACGGCCATCGTCAGGTTGGTTCCACTGAGTGCCCCGGAACCAATATCTGGAATGAGATCCGCACCTGGTCCAACTGGAAGGCATAAATAAGGCATTTAATTTGAATGCAATAAGAGTCAAATTTATTTACAAATTGCTGCAAAAATAAAATTTTTTTAAATACAATACACAAAACATAATTAATTAAATTACAAAAGACATTTTTTTTATAAAATTTTCTCTGAATATCCCAACACCAAATTTAATAAAGGACTTTAAATATTTGGCCCATATTAGATTTCAACAATTATATTTTTCTGAAAGTATTATTTGTTGGTCTAACAGTTTTCATTGAACGCAAAGTTTTTAGTTATGCATAGTGTGAGTACAAAATGCAAAAATACTTTTAATACCATTTCTATAATTTTCATAACTCTTTTTGCTGTTCCCTCCTTTGAGTTGCTGAATTTATAATTTTTAATAGATGTCTGTCAATTAACTTCTTCTTGTTTAAATTGTATTATAATACATAAATCTTTCTTTATGCATGTATTAGAGGTACAAAACAAGATCCCGGGAGCGTAATATACTATATACTGGGTACTACATCTAACACCATGTAATATACTTGGTATACCTATTAGACCCTGTACTTTAAAAAATTAAAAGGGTCTATTAATTTAGTGCAGATCACAGCTGTGTGTAACACCCAAAAGGAAGCGTGGTAGACCCCACAAAGTATATATATTCTAAGTGAGGACGACGAGCTGAGTTTATATAGCCATGCCCGTCTGTCCGTCTATGTGTCTGCGTGTCGACAACAATAAGCGCCACAGCAGCCCCAATAATTGTAAATTACATTACGATCGGATAAGAAACAGCGAGGAAAACACAAAGTACAGGGTCTACTACTGTCGGATACGTCCGACAGTAGCTCCGTCCTTACTGGTTTTATTTTGCGGTTGATGCAAGAAATGACAATGTTTGCTCTATCCCTTCAGTTGGACCAAAGGCGAATATAGGTTTAAACGAAATTTTGGTAGAGCTAGGATAACAAGAAGTGCAATGGAACATAGATCTATGGATCAAGTTCAAGTTCCACTTGCTAACATGATCACCAACAGTGTTTGGCAATCTCTGGTCCCTGTACCATGCCATACACGGCATCTCCGACAACACAGACTACGATTTCGGTTATTTCTGATGCGTATTGCCTGAGCACAGCACCTCGAATGTTAGCCAGAGAGACACTACATATGGGAGAGCGACTTTCTCAAGCCAACTTGAAGACAACACCAACGCCAATAATGCTAACCCTACTTGCAATTGACACCTGACCTCCTAAGCTTTAAAAGTAATATGCAAATCTATTTCTATGTCAAAGTGCTGTTAGACTTGGTGACGCTTTCAATTTGCTGACGTCAGAGATATGCTACGATTAGAGGCATTCGGCACATGTTCCTGATAATCCCTTTAGAATCTATGGCGTTCTCAACAAAAATTGACCAAACAAAGAATGCGAAAAAAGAGATAACGAAGTGATGAATTTATTACTCGAATTGTATAACGTTTCCTAAATTTATTAGCCAAAGTTAAATAAACTGTTTACACACAATGCCTGGGCAAATATGCCAAACGGGAATATTAACTATGTACAAATGAATTTAGTAAAGAAAATCAAAACTGCATTAGTTAAGTCCTTTTCAATGGCTGTCCTTTGCCATGAATGAAAACTTGCAAGCACTATTTCGATTTTGTTTAAATCGGAAAAAAAGATAAATTAAAATCAACAGTAAAGACATTTTTTGAACTTTGTTTTTCAAAATAGTAATGCTCCATGTCGGTATGTAAACATTGAATCACTTTAAAAATAAATAACAGGTTTTCAAAAGTCACTTAACAAATTCATACAAAAAGTATTTCACTTTATTATAATATCCTCAATCTTATCAGATTATCGCACTGTTTAGTTAAACATAACATATTATAGCATACTTTATTTATCGTAATGAATTTATAATGGTTATTTTTTGATCTACTATAAAAATTATAGTTGGTGGTAAAAATGTAGCGCTATTTATAAAAAGCTTCCATCATCATTCTACCAAGTAAAAGCTTTTATTTGTACGCGAACCTAAAGCCATGTCCCAGCTCGGTTATTAAAACATGGAACAGACAAAAAAGTAAGAAGCTATGCTGTTGTGCTCGTTTGTTTTAAGTGCATATGGGCATTTCCACAGTCGCGCACAAGACATTCGTACGCGTTCAAAGTAAAAAAACGGTTAAAAGGAAGCGATATTTTTTTCTTCTGAAAGGCTTAACATATAGCATTTAATTAGCTCTTTCATTGGTGGAAAGATTGATTTTGGGTAACTTTTCATTTTTAAGAAAATTGAAAAATTCAAGACATTTGTCACCGGAAGAAAATGGTAGTGGCATTTGAGGTCAACCAATTCAATCGCCAATATTAGCGAATCCAGTGGCAATATTTTAATGCAACAAATTTTAAACTCTTGTGCATGGATGCCTCTTCAAAATGGTTATGATTTTTTTCAAAGATGACTTGCATTTTTTTTTTAATTCAATTTAAAAAAATTGTAACGTGACATTTGGCACGTGACCATTTTTATGTATGTTTTTGTTATTGTTGTTGTTGGAAAGTATTTAAGGAACAAATGGTTATAATGTTTTTAAATTGACAAAAATAATTGGAATTATTTATTTTTACATAACAGGAGTGATTTTGAAAACAAATGACTGAGCATGATGCTTCTGTTTGAGAAGCTGTTTTCAAAAAAAAAATTCCCTAAAAAACGTCAAAATGACAAAAAATGCGTTTTCGCGACTTTGCATTCGAATTTTTTGAAAACTATAATAGATTATAATAGATATTTTCAAATCTGTTAAATTTTAATATTTCTTAATGTTAAAAATGTTAAAAATATCATTTTTAAGAAATTTTAATTTTTTGGCCCCGGTGGACCTTTCTGTGGAAATGCCCATATATAAATTATATTGTACAGGGTATTCTGCAGTCCGCCCGACTGCCCCATACCACTGATTGACTCCGTACAATATCCACTATTGTAATGTTTTATTGTTTGTACTGGCACCTAATTGATATGCAAATATAAAATAATTGCAACACTCAGTGACAGTACCTTACTAATATGGAAATTTAAAATGGTATTTTATAAATGTAGCATTTTATAAGTTCATTTATATTTTGTCGAACGAATTAGTGATAATAATTGAATATAAGCTCCCAAGTGAGAGATGTAATCTCACGAACAATCCGCTTGTTTTTTGGTTTTTTCAATCTAACATTTATTTGAATATCTTTAAGTTCTTAGTAAATATATCGTATATGTAGATAGATATTGTACATACATAAAATATTAGGGGGATGTCTGTAAAATGTTATAGATATTTGTAATTGATACACAAACTTAATTACAATAAATGACATTCAATTAATAGTCATGTATTAAATATGCATAGTCTTACTAGTTAGCTTAAACATAGAATATGCGTTTGCGATTGCATCACTTGACTTGCTTCCAACTTCAACTTCAATTACAGTTCGTAAAATGAATGGGTTGCTTAACATATGTAAAGTCGAACAGAATGAAGAGGGAGATCGCTAACAAAACATTACAAGACTCAACAGACGCAATCAACAATATAAAATGTGTTGTGTTATCCATATTTGAAGCGTCAAATAGATAGCCATATGGTAGAAGTAGATCAAATTGCAGGCTGAGCATGAGTAGGGGCGCGTAGGGATAGGGCAATTTGCGCACAACGCAACTTCTATAATGAGAACTTAAAGGAAATCACAACTTAGGCCTGGCTCTCGTTGCGCCCAATCACCAAAACCTGTCCTGGTATATTAATTTGGTTATTAGCAGGCGCCTCCTGCCGAGCATTTGAAGCATCATTGTAGGGCGGCGGAGGTGGAACGCCCACTGCAACATCGAGTATCTCCACATCGTCATCAACGTCGTCCTCGTCATTGTGCGCAGTTGCTGCAGCTGCATTGGCTTGATCAGTGCGCCGCATTGGTGGAGTGTTGGCGTTCACATGCACTGTGTTGTTGTTGTTGGGGACATCGTTGTTGTTATCGTGGTTGTCAGCGTTGTCGACATCTTCAGCCACTCTGTCCAGTGCCACAAACAACGGGGTGCTGCCGCCAGCGTCAGCAGCCTGAGCTCCTCCTCCTGCTCCTCCGGCCGCACCTTCGTCCTCATTGTGGTAGTTGGACATGGCCACTTGGTAGGATGGTGGCGGCGCCTGTTTCAAATACTGCGAGATGGCCTCATCGTAATTGGGCAACAGCGTTGAATACGCGCGCTCCTCGGCCCCAAATCCATTGCCGCCGCCAACTCCGCCGTGCACGGACATCTCGGGCAGCACACAGGGCAGAAGACTGCGCAGATGCTGCTGACGCAGCGTCAAATACTTGTAGCATCGCCAGACAATGCCGATGCAGTAGGCCTTCAGGAATACAATGCACAAGAAGACCACCAAAACCACAACCACCAGCTCCTCAGGCGGCAGCTCCAACAGCTTCTCACGCCACGGCAACATATGCGATTCGGCGATGATGCGATGGATCGCCTGCAGATAGCACAGGTAACCAGCTGCCGTCAGTCTGGGAGCAAGCAGGAATTGTTCAGTTAGTCTCAGATATATCTCACATATGATGTACTCACGTTGTTATGGCAAAGTCGAACAGTTGCAGGCAAAAGAAGGGCAGCAAATGCGACGGCTTGCCCTTGATGGTGCCGTAAATCATCATCAGCGTTATGGCTATCATGCAAGTGCACACCAGACCTCCCATGTCGAAGTTCTCTGCAAGAAAAGAGCACATCAAATAGCATCGATTCGACTGGGCAGCTCCTCGGTGACTGCTTACGGTAGCGCTTACGATAGTTGAGCGAGTGATCACGGTAGGCGTACGGCGGATCCACTTTGCTGAGCGGTGTGGGCAATGCAGGCGCATTCAGATCAACGGAGAAGTCGTGGTTATCGCTCTCCAGTTCATCCATCATCTCCGGATTGCGCCAAATAACGGCCAGCACACTCATTGCTAGAATGTTTAGAAACTGGAAGGAAGCGCGTTTTACGTTTTTAGATGCTGCGAAATCTTTAAATAAATAACACCGTCAGGGTTTCTCTATTGCATAAAGCTAAAGTGCCTTGTGCGGTTACTATCAGATGGTAGCAAATTAGAGATTTTCTAATATTTACTGAATTCTTTTGTATATTAGTATTATTATTATTGTTATGGGGAATTAGTGTACTGCGACCTGAAACATCTATTGTACTCCCTGCTGATCCTAAAGCACGTCCTTTAGTCCAATATCCCGAATGAAATCGTGTAACTTTATTGGACTAAGAACTTCTATCTCCATTTCTAACGTTATAAACTGGCCTAGATTAAGGTATCTTCTACTCGCACAGCAATTTGTTAAAATATGCGTTGATGTTTCCATCTCAGCATTGCAGAACCTACAGATGTCATCGCTGAATATGCCTAGTTTCTTTAGGTGTCCGTTTAGCCTACAGTATCCCGTCAGAAGACCCGTGAGAATCCTAAGGGAGTTTTTACCTAGCTGCATGCCCGGGTGAAACCTTTCCGGATTGTGCGTACCCAGGAGCGCTGTCGCTTGCCTAGTATCTGGAGTGCTTTGTATATCAGTAAAAAAACGTTCAACTTTCAACAAAGGTTTGTCCGACAGATTCTACTCCGATAGTTCTCATACTAGAGTCTAAATGTACAATTTGTAGCAGACTTAGGCTCCGTAGCACAAAAATACAAATTTGTATCTATTCTAATATGCATAGTAACTTAACTTGCATTATCAGTGCAGAGGACGGAAGCAGGGGCACTTTCAGTAACAGTAAATATCAAAATATAATTTCACGGCCTTAAGAGATACACATAAACCTTAAACTTCTATCGTTCGGTTGTCTGTTGACAGCACATGCACAGATCAGAGGAGCCGATGTACTGTAGCGATTTCCAGTAGTCCTTCGGCTGAGACTGCAGATAATTGAGGTAGCCCACAAACGCTTGGTATGTGACCGGGAGGACGACATTGCAACGTAGCCGATGGTGGTAGCTACAGCCTGCGTCGTAGATCCAATGGCGATGCTCTGGGGGCTGGATGTGGCAACTTTGCAGGTGCCGCATAAAGGCCTGTGGATTGTTGCTGAAACCGATGCTTGCTGTGGTGTAGCCGATGCCATCGTAGAGGTGCTGCAGTACCACTGGATGGGTGTAGATGCGCTTCAGTTCGAGACAGGAGAACCGGGGATCTCTTAGTAGAGTAAGTATCCAAGGCGACACCAGGGCAAAGCGAACGCACGGCATAATCTGTGCAACAATGTGCCGTCGCTTCGGCCACTGAAAGTTAAGCCAACGCACGGCCGACATGAACACCTCCAGCTCGCAGTTGACGCCAATGCCGGTGGTGCTCAGAAGTATCCACAGTGCCCGCATCGACAGTTTAAGGAACTCGTCTGAGGCCACTAGAGTCAAAAAGAATCGACCCACGCGCGTTAGTAGAGAGAGATGCGCCAGCTCCATGTGAAGCAGTCGCGCCTCCCACAATAACATCACAGCGGAGTCTTCCTTGAAGCCATGTGCCAGACAATGTTCGCACTGCAGCTTCAGCTGTGGCATCCTCAGGTATTCGGAGGCACGCAACACCTCCAGCAGACCGTGCCGCGGCAAGCGAGGCGTGTCCTTGACCATCCAGTCGAACACGAGCTGAAACGCACGAGGCGTCACCCGTTCACTTGGTAAAGCAACACTCACAACCTTATTCAGCTCACAAAACAATCCCGAGAAGCATTGCAACACCATCAGATGCACGCTCAGAGTGCTTGATCCAATAGTTATCTCAATATCGGGTTTCAATCGATTCTCTATCGCCTCCGACAAGAACTCGTAGAGTTTTGGCTTTTCGTACCGCCCTTCGATGGGCGTCACCTGCTCAGGCCATGCCTCTGGTTGCGCATAACCCATTGACTTCAGTGTCACCTCGGGGACGTTATTATTTCGGACCTCCTGATAATTGCTAAGTGGGATCATAATTTGGGCTCCGACTACTTCCGATGAGGATGTCCTCTTGGGCAATGAGGAAAGCAGTAAACATTCGCCAGAGGACCCGTGCTTTCTATGCATTGCATTTGAATCTTCATAAATCCGTTTTTTATCAATGTCTGATTTGCTGGTGTACAACATTTTGTTTACTATTTTATTCGAAACTTGTAAAATGTCAGTTATTATTAGTTTCAGAACTCTCAAATGCAGTACAGTTGATTATACTTATATCCGAATCAAAATTTCTGCTCCGGCAACATTTCTATTCAAAATTGATATTTTCTGGAGATGTATTGTCCCAAGAATTCAAGAACAAAAATTGGACAATTCGTTCCAAAAGCAGATTACTTACACCTGACTGTAAAATATCCACCTTTATTTCTCTTTGTATAAATATTTTTCTCAAAATATTGGATGTATTATATTTTTGGCTGTATTATGCTTTAACTGATATCGTTATAAAACGTTCACCAAAATTCTAGACAAATATTTTCATTATATTACAAAAAATTGGCCACATCGGCCGACTCTACCGAAGTTCTTATTTTGCATGAAAGCTGTATAGAGCAAGCGGTTATAAATAATTCTAATGAATACAGTAGAATCCGGTTATAACGACGCTGCTTATAGCGTCCGTCCGGTTATTGCGACGAAAACTCGATGGTTTGGTTGGTCCCCATACAAACTTATATGAAACGGCCTCCGCTTATAACGACTCCGCTTTTAGCGACAAACCGCTTATAACGACGAGATTTTTCAATTTCAATTCAATTTTCATTTCAATTCAACCGGATATTGCGACGTGCCGAACAAAAAAAAAACTTTAAAGAGGAAAATTTGATTTCTTTAACAATGCTAAAAGAAGCAAACAAAATCATGGATTTTGTGTTTTTTCAATACGAAAAAGAAACAAAATCATGGATTTTGTCTTCCGGATATAACGACGTCGGTCCCTTGAAAGTCGCTATAACCGGATTCTACTGTATTAAATTTTTTGTTTTGATTAAAAAATTAATTTGTTTTATTTTAAAACCTATTACGAACATGGCATCCATAATAAACAAAAAAAATTTTTTTTTTGCTCCTTTCGGATAGTGCGTCTGCCGGATATAACGACGTAAAATCGTCGGTCCCTTGAATGTCGCTATAACGGATTCTACTGTATATCATTTTAATTATAATTTTTTTTTCGAAATTCCATAAAAATATCAGCGCGCTGATAGAAAGAAATCGGTTTGTTTGCTTTTAATAACTTCTGTGCTTCTTGAGCGATATAATAGTAGACTATATCATCTGAATAACAACCTCTATGAGCAATATGACGTTTATTATGTGGTTTATATATATATCCATATACATATTCTTTGTTACATACATTTTTACAAACTCACTATTATCCTCAGATTTCTATACCATTAAGTCATATGGTGATTTCAGTTCACATTTCATATAAATAAATATAATTCCACATAAACTGCACGCATAATGAAGCTTCTTATTGTACATTTCGATAGATTTCTTTGCTTAGTGACTGTGAGTCGTTGATAAGGCTGAGGTCTACCCTGCTATGTGTCATACGAAAGCGAATGCAAACGAATGTCCATTTAACTAAACAACAAACGTGCTCATATTCAAACCTATATACATACAGATAGATATGAACGTGTTCATTTCCCATTGGATCAAGAAGCGAGCCTTAAGCGATAGTAGTGCTAAACTATCGACTTGAAGGGGCTCTGAAATAATAATTATAATAACTGAATAAAGGGAGATTAATTGTCTTATCGTTTGCGAGTTTTTGTTTTAGTTTTGCTCGGTAATGTTTCACGTAAATCTCGCTGGCGAAACCTATTACGAACTTTTGGTCCGCTGGGTTACTACAAAACGCTAGAGAACTACAAATTGTGTAACGCACCTGACGCCAATTCTGTTTAATTTATAGGATTGCGACAATAGTATCTTGTTCAGTACGGTTGTCTACTAAGTAGTTCGTCATAGCTCAAGTATGAAAGTATCTGAATCTTTATCTGTTTGATGTGTATATATATATTCAATATACATTTTCGATTTAAATGATCATTGCGGATAATTGCACACATAAAATGCTATAAATCTAATGATATTATTATTAGTCAATCCCTCGTAGACCAACTAGAAACTTTCATCCTATTTATCTTTGTTTGGCACAATAGTTTTTTTTTAGAGTGTTATGCTCTAATTATAATGCATATTATAAATTAATATCTGCAGAACTCTCTCTTCCATCCACTAAATACGCTATCCTTCAACACTTAACACTTTCTCACAATTTATCTTAATTTACGTAGTATGGTATTATTGCTTGGTCTGATCCTCGCAGCAAATGCTAGACCCTTTTTCATTTTTCTTTTAATTTGATTTCATATTTTAATTTTATTTTTTCCCTTAATCTTAAATTTATTTATTTTAATTTTAATTTTTGTTATGCTAAATTTTAGTTTGTAATTATATTATCTTGGTTGACTGGGCTTAGTCGACATTTAAATAAATAAATTAATTAATAAAAATATACCCAATAATACTATAATTGGCTAAATGGGCAGTCGAACTGCAGCAGTTGAAGCAAGAAGTGCCATTGACGTCACAGCAAACACAGGGCCTAATACGAGGGTCTAGGAGTGACTGGCGCTACAGTTTAAGAGCCACAGTGCAGCGACAATTGATTTTTCCCTCTCTGACACTGAAGTCATGCGTGTGTGTGTGTGTGTGTGTGCGTGAGTATGTTTGTGATACACACAATTGCAGCTGTGCGTAGGCAGTGTATGTATGCATGCATGTACACTTTTGCTACTATTTTGCGTCGCTTACCAAATGCCAGAGGCCAATCATCAGTGTTGCCGTGTGTACATGCAGGCCGAAGCAGCAGGTCCACTCCTTATTGACCCTGCCATTGTTGTTGTTGTTGCTGCTATTGTTGTTGTTGTTGGTGTTGTGGCTACGTTGCGGACCCATTTTGACGCGAATCCTAAACATCGCACGCCGTTAGCCGCGTCGCTCGCTACACGTTGAAGAGGGGACAGAGGAGAGGGAGAGCATCAGACATTTGTTATGATGTACAACTACGTACAAATGTATGTGTGAGGCCTTTGTAATTAGTGCGTATGTGCGTATGTATGTAAATAGCACACACACACACACACATGCAGCAGTGTCATTTTAGATCTGTATTTATGTATGTATGTACATATGTATGTACACAATTGTATTGAATGCCATGTTATGGGCGTCGCTTATGAGTAATTTCAGCTGCTGTGCAGCTGTGTGGTGTAGATTTCCAAGTACCCGTGGTTTTTAGTTGTAATCCGTGTAGTGTTTTCGCTTCGAGTGTTTGTGAAACTAACAACGATTAAAATATTTCGCACAGTTTAATTCGCTTTCTGCAAAACTCAGCAATGAAACAGTGTGACCGCACTGCTTTCGTGCCAGCCAATCGATAACATGCGTGTGGATTATCGAAGGCAAGTACGGTGATGCAGCACTGTGATAACTTTTCCGCTTAGTTAAATTACAATTCGAACTGCATAATAATTTGAAATTGTTTTTATTGTATATATATTGTTATATATTATTTATTTAGTATTTGCAAGCACAAAACTAACATAGATTCATCGAGCACGTAACGTATTACTTTTTGTCAATAAACAGATTCTCATTTTTCAGAAAGACATCCGAAAATAATGCCTGAAATGATTTTTGGATATATCATATAAGGGTGATGCTCTCGAAGACTCTTTGCCTACATTTTTGTTAGTTTTCTTTGGGCCATAAAGTCTTTTGATTACAATTGCAAGAACACCTGTAATAAATAACCATTGAAATTAGTGTGACGCTCATCTAATTTATTACAACATCCACATATACACATATTTGTTTGGCACAATGATCGAAAATAAGTCTTCTTGATTTCTTACTTGAACTTCAAATAATTCATGCCTTTTTTTGCATTTCGAACTCGCTTAGCGAAGTTTTAAACCTTAGCCCATTCATGCTGGCTATCGAACTCAAATTGTTCCAACTTTTAAGCATGGTTGCATTTCACCAACCGTCATATTCGATTGCTGATGTTCTTCGTTTGAAATTAAATATGTTCGCGCCTACAATCGAACGCACAATCGAGCGAGCCGATTGCAACAGTCTACAATCGATAACAAACCTGTCGATGTTTATGCAGTTGCCTTAGTTTTGTCTGTCTCGTGTGCGCCGTACTTTGCGTAACGAGAGAATTATTTGTTTTTTTTTGGGAAATTATAAATTAAGATGGTGCTGACAAAAGAATACCGCGTCTGCATGCCGCTCACAGTGGAGGAGGTAAGCGCCACACTTATTTCATCTGCGAGGCATTTGTTAATTCATGACTTTGCAGTACAAAATCGGACAGCTTTATATGATTGCGCGCCACAGCCTGGAACAGTCCGATGCGGGCGAGGGGGTGGAAGTGGTGGAGAACAAACCGTGCGAGGACCCCGTCCACGGCCACGGGCAGTACACGGAGAAGCGGATACATCTGTCCAGGTGGGTAGCAGTCAACAGATGGTTGCTGAATAACTGCATTTTGTTCCATGCTGCTTCCATGCTCGTTCCATGCGCCACCTTCCAGTCGCCTTCCCTACTGGATACAGGCCATTTGCCCGCGCGTTTTCTACGTCACAGAGAAGTCCTGGAACTATTATCCGTTCACTCTAACAGGTGAGTAGGCCCTTGACTTCCACGGCTCCTCCCGGAGCCTAACAAAATACCTGCTTTAATTGAAATTCTTGCGCCATATGGCGGACTCCTATCCTCCCATCCCCCGAGTCCGGTTTATTTATGCCGTACACGTTTGCGATAAGCCCGCGTATCTTTATTCGAACCCACACTACGGCAATCATGTCACAATTGTCATGTCGATACGTCACAGTTTCGGGTATCAGGTATCGTGTGTGATAACGCTGAGCGGACAACTTACCTCTATTAGTCCCAATATATATAGATTTATTTTTTAGACCCTTTACTTTAAAAAAGTAAAAAGGGTCTATTAAGTTAGTGGAAGTGGGATATGTATGTGTGTAACACTCAGAAAGAGGCGTGGCAAACCCCACAAGGTATATATATTCTTGATCAGAAGGACGAGTCAAGTCGATATAGCCATGTACGTCTGTCCGTCTGGCTGTCCGTCTGTATGAACACCCAGATCTCAGCAACTATAGAAGCTAGAGACACCATATTCGGTATATATGTAGGTTCTCCTAATCGGTAAGCAGAAAGAATTTGTTTTCGATTTTGGATACCTCCACCCCTTCTCCCGCAAATCGAAAAAAAGCTATTGTAGTTTTGAAGCTATTGATTGGCAACTTGTTAGGGTCTCCTACTGTCGGCTACGCCCGACTGTAGCCTTTAGATCGACTGATTTGCCCCGTCCATATATGTTTTTTTGTTATAAATATATTTAGTATGCTTTGCGTTTATAAAATCGTTTGTATGTTCAACTTGAGTGGGGCATATAAATCACATTAAATAATTTATTTACAAATTAGCTAAACGTACAAAAATATAACAACATATTTATGCGCATCATATACATTTAGATTTAGTTTTAGATTCATATTGATCATCAAATGCATTTAATTCAATATTAATTTTATGTACAGAGACTCACAAAACATTTATTAAGTTATATTTATATTTAAATTTATAGCCGTACTGGCAACTATTGTGCATGGAATAGCTTTTTTTCTTAAATATTTTTCAAATAGTAAAAGTTTATTATCGCTTTATCCCAGCATTTAACTGAATTATTGAGCATAATTGCACAGTTGCGATTGCTGTGAAATATATGTATATATAATAGTAGTTTATGTAGTTTATGATCTGTCTGTGGTTCCCTAATCAAACACCCGATGTGCTCTCCAACCGCAGATAACCAGTGAACATGACGGTAGGATTACTTTATTATATACATTATATTATATATATATGTATATATATTACATTAATATTATATAATATTATATTTTATAAGTTGTTTATTCTTTACTTTATGCTCTTAAGACGTCCTTAAGAGCCATTTTCCATAATAGGCAATAGCGTAGACAAATGAAATGCTACAAGCACATTCAAAATGATATCGGCAAATTGTAAGTTAGGGAGACTGGAGCCTAATCAAACACGATATGTTCTCCAACTGCAGATAACCAATGATTACTTTATGCCCCATCAGAGTTGTTCATTTCTCCCGTTTATCCTTCACTTGTTGCTCTTGAGAAGAGCCCTATAATAGGCATAAATTTAGACAATTGAAAGTAAATTTCAAATATTGGCAATGAAAGCTTGCGCTTGCCGTGCAGCGCATAAAACTATTTATAGACACTAAACCTATTGGAATTAAATATGATGTTTATTTCTATTCTACTCTTTCTATTTTCATGGTCATCATCGATTCAAATGAATGCTTGAACGGACAGAGTACACGGTAATTAAATATATTGATGGCTTTAACAATTCTCTCTCTATATATTGATCTATTTATGTGTTATGCAGTGCTCTTTCATACCCAAACTAAACGTGCTAATCAAGACCAAATACGAAAACAACAATGGCAGCACTGAAAACGTAAGATTTATTCAGAAATGTGTTGTTATATCTGAGTTTTATATGCGCTTGCGTTTCAGTGCCTTGATCTCACCGAGGAGGAGTTGAAGAATCGGATATTGGATTCCATCGATATAGCTTTTGATGACCTCAATGCCAAGCATTACAAGCGCAGCGAAGATCCCAAGTTTTTCAAATCAATAAAGACAAGTAGCGCTGTTTTCATCCACTTGCCAACCCATTTAGTAATTTCTCTTGCATCTCTCCTAGATCGAGGACCGCTCATTGAGGGCTGGCGTCAGCTGGAAACTCCCATCATGTGCTCCTACAAAGTTGTGCACGCCAGCTTCGAGGTGTGGGGCCTGCAGACCAGAGTGGAGGACTTCATTCAACGCGGAATACGGGATATTCTGCTACTGGGACATCGTCAAGCCTTCGCCTGGATAGACGAGTGGCACGGCATGACTTTGGAGGATGTGCGTCGGTATGAGGAACAGAAGCAAGCAGAGACCAACGAGAAAGTGCAGTATACGGATGGCCAGTTGGCTGACAAGGAGAAGGCCACCGATGATGCGACAAATGGTGTCACCTTAGCTGCAGTTGAGAACGACGCTTGAGACGTGTGAATACTGTTAATGATTACTCTTTAGAAATGTTTGACCAAAACACGCTGCCCAGAGGCTAGGCAGACTGTCTGTACCTTTAGCTCGATAATATTGTTAATGTTATGATGCATGATCAAAAACGAGCTTATAAATTCGTTGGCAACAAATATACGTATACGTATATTCGGCCCATCACTAATAGTCTAACTTAGCTCAAGAATTTACAATTAAAACTGCCTCGCCGCAACAAATAATAGTAACAAATTAAAAAGTACTCGACACCAAATAGTAGAAAGGCAAATTACAAATAAGATGGTTATGTAAAGTAGTATGCTTGAATATATACATATGTATGCTTGAATGTACATATTTGAATATATATATACAGCACAATATGTTACGTATATTTGATCGGGTTGGGAAGTTGTATCATATTTGATTTATTCATATACTTTGATTTATTTATGTACACCGTATCCTGAGCAGCATAAAAGTTTATTACATTAATGTGCTTGTGTAGAATGAATCATATTTAAATAATTTATTGAAATAAAGTGTCGGAAATTGAAAATGTTGTGCATAAAACAAAAATTTAAATCGATTTGTATGCGATTGCCGCTCGTATATAAATAATTATCTAACAATTGGCTTTATAAGGCGCATGGCGCTCTTCCTCTCTGCCTATCTCAATGACGCTACCCGTTAATCGTTGGTATCGGTATCACTAGAACCGCCAGTATTCGCATCTACTTTGGGTAATCTCTTTATGGTAAAAATAAAAATTTGGACGTGGCAGATCAGTCGGACGGGCCCGACTGTAGAATACTCAGTACCCTATATTTTTAATATAATTCCAAAAAATTGTCACACGAAGCGTAGCCATGGTTCTTCTTCCTTTTTTATGAGTGACAGCTTTAATGGTTGCGCTGATAGAATACAACGCATGCAATATTGTTTCGTTTATATCTCCTGTGTTTATTAACCGACTTCAATAAGCTTTTCAGAATAGTTAAATATAATAGAAGAGAGTATATATTCCGTATAACAACATTCAATATTCAATATTACGCTTGTTATTCGATTTTTATCGATTAGGGCGTAAATAGGGCGTGGCATCCAAGATTTGAAATTAACTTCATCTGCGTGTAATATAGAACTACCAACTACTGAAGACAGAATTTATGTAACTAGATTTGAGTCTCTTAAATTGGTGAATGTATTTTATTTAAGTTCATTGTGGGCAAAACGGGCATGGCATTCAAGATTTGAAATAAACTTGATCGGCGTAGGGTATACACCTTTCAAAAATTACCAAAACGGCTGCACTAGCTCTTATACATCGTTGCTGAGACCGACGCGTTTAAACAGACGGACAGACGGATAGACAGACAGACGGCCAGCTCGTCACCCTGTTCAAGAATATATATACTTTATGGGATCTGCCACGCCTCCTTCTGCCTGTTATATACAAACATTCGCACAAAGTTATTAACCCTGTTTTTCCCATTTTCCAATGTGTACGGGGTTTAAAAATAAAAGACAGCTGTTCGCTCGAGCACCTCGAACGCAAACTCTCGCGATTAACACTCTTGCTCTGCTATAGCATACTTCAAACAGCGTTCTCTCGAATGGCTGGTCAGCTGATTTGCCGCTGGAGATCTTTTCGGTGCCGCCAAAAAAGGCAAAACAAAAGAAAAAACCTGAAAGCGATTCGCGTTTGCTCCTCATTTGAACTTCAAACGCGAGAAAAGTAGCACGGCCGAGCGACAGATACGCATGCGAAGCGATTAGAATATTGTGTCTAGCGTGCAAATTATAAAAATGCCATAATAATAATAAATATAATGTGTAACATATAGAATATATTTCCAACAATTGTTTGTTTAGCATGAAAATCCGAAGAGCAAATATGCTTTGAAATACTCTATAACGTTGAATGAATTACGCGTGTTTCGAAAAGTACTCGTTATAAATAGTTTTGCCATGTTTGTGATTTTATGTGACGCCTCGCTGCGAATGACAATGAGCTATCGAAGTGGCTCAATTAATGGAAATGCTTTTGCCCCCTGCCGTAATCTTGTTATTCTTCTGCTCGCTATTTTCGGAAGGTGCACAAGAAATATTAATTATTAATAGTAGCTAAAGGTATCTGAGATACTTGAGGTAACGATAAGGGTTCCCTGCAGGCGCTACGAGAATCTGAGTTTAATTTTGGTGCGGCAACATGACGTATGCGTGATTCGGTTGTGTTTATCACCTAAATTGAGAATCTGGCATTTCCATTTTACTTCTATATTTGCCAATACGAGCTCTGTCAACTCTCTCGCATAAATGTCTCGCTCATAAATCCATTTGTTAACTTTGCTTTTTATCAACATTAACCCAAACAGAACTAAGCTTATCGAAAAGCCCATATACGTACTAGGGTTTACGTGTTTATATTGCTTTAGCGCAAATCACTGAAGCTAAAAACACATGTGTTGTCGTTGTACTGATAAATTTATACCGCTAATATTTTTGTATAGGTTTTTTGGATGAATAAACATAAAGATCTGTTGACATTTTTAATGACGTATCTTGCGGAATATTTACTGTGTATTTGTTTAGGCACTAAATCTTATATATACATATGTATATCATGTGTGCCCTTTTATCAAAAACTTCAAATCTATTGATATATTCCTATAAGAGCCAACTTAGTCTCATATGTCGTGTTTTTATGTGTGCAGAAACAAGGACTTTATGCGTCTATCGATTCGGCACTTTATTCCCAATGAATAAATATGAAAATGTGTGTTTTTTTAACCTACATACGTAAATTTAAACAGTTTAAACAGCCAATTTGCTTAAAAATAATGTCGCAATTTGTTGCTAAAATTATTTTCTCAAAAATAAATATAAATATACTTATGATGGAAATTGTAAAAAAAAAGTATAAAAAGATAAGTACTGTCTGATTGCTTCCAGAGAAAAGGCGTTGCTTCCAAGATATCAAGTTTGGTTTTTATTTTTTGTGTATACAATAAGTTAGTTTTCTGAATTGCTAAAAATAAACCAGACATAAAGATAGTCTAGATACACATTTCAAGTTACACAGGTACCACAATGGTATAATTTAAGAAGCTGAGGCAAATTATTATCTGATACGACAGTTTACCTTCGGAGTATTTAGTTAGATTACTTACTGCGTAATTTACCTTCTTTTTATAGCGACGTGTACCAAGATTTGATCTTGTTGGTTGAAGTTTAAGTCATTTAAGTTTTTGCAATATTTTGTAATACTCTGCATGGTCTGTATAACAAGTTTATGAAAATCAAAATTTAATTTTTGAAACGTTTTTAAATGAAATATATAACTTATCCGGTAGAATTGTTTTAATTTTTTATATTGTA